>JACXGK010009215.1:0-20438 GCA_016801125.1 Novumbra hubbsi
AAGGAAGCACCCAATACATATACACCTAAGGAAGCACCCAATACATATACACCTAAGGAAGCACCCAATACATATACACCTAAGGAAGCACCCAATACATATACACCTAAGGAAGCACCGTAAGACCACTGGACAAACCTCATTAATCAATTAAATCCAGGAAATGTAGATTATTGAGAGTTTATGTTCATGTCACACCTTTCTATTAAAAAATAAATATCAACATAAAAAAAGCGGAAAAGATGAATATGAGGACTGAACAAACTATTAATTTACCTTTGAATAACAGGAGTCTTGAATAAAGAGTCGGGTTCTGATCTGTGTTGTTTTAATGTCCACAGTGGAAAACATTTTCCAAAATGTTTTGCCCCCAGGTTAGTTTTAGAGAGTGAGCCTATGAATTGCCTGAGAATACATTCGGATTTGCAGCAGTGATGTGAAAGCAGTTATGTTGAGGGACAGAATAGAGTTTTCCACTTCCTGGGTCAGGAACTCCATTCAGATACTTTTGGGTCACTGGTCACATGATCAAATGCTGCTCACAGTGTTAGTCTTTGCTGTTCATATAAGGACCAAAGACCTCCACATTTCTGCTTCAAATGAATAATTCAGCACATATAAAGTAAAATGTAATAATGCAGATATTAGGTGTGTGTGCTTTTTCAAGCATATTGTTTGTTTGTTTTTTACAAATGAAAGCATGATAACAGACATTACAACCACCCCAAAGAGGCAGTTGGTGTAAGGGATGACATGTTCTGACATGGTCAAAACAGGCAACAGGAAGGTGATCATTGGGGAACGGGGTCACTCACGTCACCACAAACTGCTCAGCCCCTGATAAACGTGAAATATCAGACGTTTTGGCCTTGTTCACAGGCTGGCAATAGGTGGCCGTCCAAGTACAGGCCTCTGAATTCATGGGTGAAGTAACTAGAGAATCAGCTGTCACGCTGTATTGAGAAGGAGAAGTTATTTTAATTGTTAAGGGTGAATCCACCTAAAGACCATTATAATATTTGAATCCTACTTGAATGTAAATTTTATTTGTGGATTAAGTTAATATGTGTGCATTCCAGACAAAAAGAAATAAGCGGACAGGTTCAGAGAAAAAGGTGATCACTTATGCAGCAACTCTCTTGGCAGATTCTCTCATAAGGACATGGAAAGACACAGGACGTAGAGGAGGTAAAGGAGTGTTAGAGGAAGGCCATGGAAAGACACAGGAAGTAGAGGAGTGTTAGGGGAAGGACATGGAAAGACACATGACGTAGATGAGGCAGAGGAGTGTTAGAGGAAGGACATGGAATGACACAGGAAGTAGATGAGCCAGAGGAATGTTAGAGGAAGGACATGGAATGACACAGGAAGAAGAGGAGTGTTAGGGGAAGGACATGGAAAGACACAGGAAGTAGAGGAGTGTTAGAGGAAGGACATGGATCGACACAGGAAGTAGAGGAGTGTTATGGGAAGAACTTGGAAGGGAGGACTGCAGTGGTTGACACAAGCGGGCCGTGCATCAGATATGGTCATTAATACATTGCTGGCCGTGAAGAGACGGAGCTGGTTTTAAGGGATCACATAGTGGCCACAACGATTCTGCAACACACAGGCCAGACATCCCAGGCAGATCTCACATAAATGCCAGAACAGCGCTGAGGCAGGGAAAAGATGAATATTGGCGGTAATGCATTGGACTCATTAATTTTAGGTGTTGGGGAAGGAGGCGTTGAGCTCCACATCCACCATGTTTACTGCCAGGATAGCAAAACACCCATATTTCACAGAGCTCTCAGTGCCTAGCTACTCACTTCAATGTTGAGTCATATTAAAACGGCAAGTGACAAAATAGGCATTCATTAATTTTTGCTTTATTTTAAGGAATTATCTATTGACTCCTGTTTAATTGATATGACACTTTTGGTCAGGTTTAAATATTCACTAGTGTTTGGTGGAAATGTCATTTTCGACAGCTCAAAGAATGTTACTTGCAGTATATTTGTTGTGAACCTTTTCAATATACTAACTATACTTTTATCAGTGACTCATAGTTTTACAGGTCAGAAAGGTAAGTCGAGTTAAACATTAAAACCATATTTGATTAATTTGGTGTGAAGTGTTATTATTCTACAGGAATTCACAGCATCAAATTTTTATGTGTTGAATAAGACAATTTATATTGGAGGTAATACTATTTGAACAAAATAATAGCAATGCTTTTACTATAACATCTCACCGTGACTCATATTTTAATATGAGAATAAAAAGAAACACTTGTGACTGTAAAAATGAATACCTGTTATAACTGAGAAATAACATGATCAAACTTGTAATTTTGTTTGGTACATAATATTCTAGGTGTGTTCTCTCCTCCCTATTGGTGAGGCATCCCATGTCCTTATGAATAATACATTTTTTAATCTGATTTCCCCGAGCGATTCTCACTGTATTAGTCACATATTCAATAACGCCACTCTGTGAATAATCTGTACACTGCGTGTTCCTTCACAGGTTCCCCAGTGTTCCCAGGACAACCTGCTGTCGGGACTCTGGGCAGTGTTCCGGAGCATTCTGTATAGAGAGAAGAGGGGCAGTCTGGGACTTCATCACTCAGTCTACGTAGTGGATGACAGGGAACACATGCAAACCTTTCTACTACACATATATGTTTAGGATTACCTGTCTCTTCTCGGGTCACAGCCTCTCTTTTGTTCTAGCGTTCTATGCTCTATTAGCTAGACTCAGATTTATTGTGTTGCTCAGTGGATTTACGTTATTTGCACCTCTACAAAGCAGCACTTTTGGCATTCAAAGAATAGAATATGTGTGACTTTAACTTGATATTAAAACTGAGTGCTAATGTTGATATTTTTTGAAGATGTGAGGTCCATTAATATCTCAGCCCTGGGTTTCAATATTTAGGGGACGGAAGGGTTAAATGGTAGATGCATAATTTTCTTTGGTGATTTTCCGCTGGAACCGTTAAGCCCCATTTTTACAGTATTCTAACTTATTTTTAGTAAAGAACAAAACAAACAAATAAATCAACTACAGTTAAAAAAATTGACATAGGCCAACTAGTAAAATGGGGGTGATTTTCAATTATGTAAATACCAAAATGATTAGAGGAACTGGGTTTGGGAAAGGTCCCAATTACATGCATGCCCCCAAAAACCCCAAATGTAAAAAAGAAAGAAAAAGAAGGTTTTTCCTCTGGAATAAAACAATGTACAATTCCTTCCATAACACTTAAAGGATTATGTTCCCTGAAAAACTGAAAACAAGCCCAAAACCACTACTTATAAGAGACTGCTTTCGCCCTAACTGTTCTGAGTTTCTGAGAATCCTAACTTCAGTCCCCACCTCCTCCCACCTCCTCCCATCTCCTCCCCTCTGCAGCAAGACAATCAGCAAAGAGCCACCAAGGGAACCGCAGGAACCAAAGAATAATTCTCTCACTTTGCTATTTCCTTACGAAATATTTCTCTGTGCTATTTGTACTATTAGAGAACCATCACAGGCTTGTTCAATATATTTGTTGGTTGGGGGGTCCCACTTATGTTAGGGTTGAAAACAAAACACAAAAGTGTCCCACACGCAGGCTATGAATAGAAACGCCACAAAAGTAAGGAATCCCCATTTATAGATAATCCTAGAAGACAGGGGAAAAAACCGAACAAGGGAATAACACGCCACAACATGGAAAAGTCCACGTGACTGTCGTACTATGGTATGAGGAGAGAGGTCAATAGAAAGAACGTAACGGGGATCAGAAGCAAAGGTAATTGAATGACAGCATGTAACGTGAGCCGCGTAATGAAACCCACGCCACAGACTGGGGGCTGTAAAAGGTCTGGAAGCAGGATGGACTTTGAAAAACTGCTTTTAAAGCCAGGAATAATGAGAGGGCACTCTACACAACTCTCCAAGCGCCTTATTCGATTGTGCGTGTGTTTATTTAATTGTCTTTAATTGGGAGGGAACGGGGGGCACGGGGGTGAAAGTTGAAGTATTTGTTATTTCCGTCATTTCAGAGAAGCTGCGTTCCTTTCATTGCCATTCTGTTGGGGTCGACATATTTCCTGAGTGTTAGAATCATACTGTAACATAAAGTAACATGTACAGTATTCGTTCTTTACGTGAAATGCAACTGCCCATGCATTTACTTCATGTTTGGTTTGTGTTTCCTGGGGACAACCATACAATGTGTAGTCCAACACCGTCCAACCAATATGATGTGAATTATTTGGCACTAGTAAACTAAAGCTATGCTGTGAACATAAGACCACAAACACACACAAAAGTCATATATTAAAGATCAAAATCTTCACTGTGTAATACGTTGAGAACAAAACTACGAAACAATGGAAACCTAAATCACCAACCTATTGAGGGCTGGATTTAAACTAACACCAGAAATCAAAATAAACAATTGAAATTACAGGCTGTTCCAACTTGCGTGAATTTCATCACGGCAAGCCATAATATGACTCAGTAGTGTGTATAGCCTCCACGTGCCTGTTGGCACTTCCGACAACGTCTGGGTATGATCCTGATGAGATGGTGGCTGGCGACCATGATGGTGTCTTCCTAGATCAGGATATCAGGGAGCTCCTGGACAGCCTGTGAGCTCCTGGCGGCGGCGTATTCACCGATACATAAGGTCCCAGAGGTTCTCGATTGGATTTAGGTCTGGGAAACATGAGGGCCAGTCAATGGCATCAATGCCTTCGTCACCCAGGAACTGCCTACACACTCCGGGCTGATGAGGCCAGGCCCACTGCATCAGTGTAAGGTCTGACAATGGCTCTGAGGACCTAACATCACTCAGGGTGCCGTTGACTCGCACATAGAGGTCTATGTGACCCTTCAAGGAAATGCCTCCCCAGACCATCACTGACCCACCGCCAAACCGGTCATGCTGGATGATGGTGCAGGCCGCATAACATTCCCCACAGCGTCTCCAGATACTTTCACGCCACTCACACGTGCTCTGTGTGAGCCTGCTCTCATCTGTGTAGAGAACGGGGCACCAATGTTGGACCTGCACATTCTAGTGTTCTCTGGTAAATGCTAATTGAGCTGCACAGTGCTGGGCTGTGAGCACAGGTCCCACTAGAGGACGTTGGGCCTCCCTCATGGAGTCTGTTTCTGACAGTTTAGTAAGAAACATGCACACCAGTAGCCCGCTGGAGGTCCTTTTGTAGGGCTCTGGCAGTGCTCCTCCTCCTCACACAAAGGAGCAGATACCGGTGCTCTTGCTGGGTTGATGCCCTTCCACAACCCATCTCCTGGTATCTCCTCAATGCTCTTGAGACTGTACTGGAAGACACAGCAAACATTCTTGCGACAGCATGTATGGACTATCAAAATGCAAAACTAGAGAAGAATCAGTCAGGAAGGATAAGGAAAGCGCTATTGTATTTGGCCACTACCTGGCCACTACCTGCAAAACCATTTTTCGGGGTTGTCTAACTGTTGTCTCTCTAGTGCACCTGTTGTCATTTTCTTTTGCATCAACACAGGTGACATCTCAATCGCTTATGCTTCTTAATTGGGCAGATTGATATCCCGGAAGTTTATTTGACTTTGTGTTGAACTGTGATGATGAAGATTTTTTTTTGCATATAGATATATAGATATACACACAACCCCACACACAGGCACACACACACGATAAATGATACATTGTATTCCTGAAATGAAATATAATGATTGGTATTAGAGGGCAGAGTGTTAGAGTATGCTTCAATTGAGATTTCTTGACACAGCTCACAGCAAGTGGACGGACCCTTACACAATCCTAGACACACATGCACTATGTGGAGAAAACCCTTGTAGTAAAAACCCACTACATAGACCTCTAGCACCTCCTAGTGTAGACTAATGATAGCCAAGTTGCTCTGGTAAATGGCTATTTGTTGCCAAAACCATATTTGGTTACTTTTATTGTGTACAACCATATTTGATGTTCTCTTCTAAGCTCACTCAAGACGTGTGACATGTTGGCATTTGCAGAAGATGTCAGTCAGTTGTGGCAGTACTTTGCAGCTTTTCCTTTAGTTTAATAGTGAGCTATATTGAAGCGTTAACAACGATATATTTGGAGGCATTGTATTGTTTTCTATCATGGAGACAATGGGAGAACATACAGGAGGGAGATATTGCGTAAAGAGCAGTGAGCCTGATGTTGATCCATGTTGCAGTAGTAGGGCAGCAGCTGTGGCCTCTGGAAAACCCCAGCCCACAACATGTCATCCTTCATGTCACAGATTATTCCCATCACACTGTAACAGGGATTTCTACCATATCAGGAAAGGCAATGGGACACTGAGATTTGTCAACACACCACTTATGGACATCTTGGATGACACCTTTCTATAAAACCATGGATTCAAAAGGAAGCATTGTGTACCCTCAAACAAGCCACTTCGTACACTTCAAAAACTTGAGCACTTTCCCTCAAGTAGCTGGGCTTAGGATGCGGGAAGGACTGGTCTGGTCCTACCACAGTGTCCCTGGGCAACATGACCCTGTGGGACGCCTGGAACCGCTGCAAGTCCCCTTCTAAGGGCTGGGAACATTTCTGATTAAAAAGAGAGAAATGAGAGCTGATGCGTTTCTGCAATCTTGCACGTCCTAATTTGGTACTGGGGGAGTTAACACACCTGCCAGAAGCCCACTGCTGACGAGGCTGAATCTTCAACTGTTGTTGTTTGTGCCGTCGGATGAGGGGAGCAAAAAGACAGGGAGTGAGGAGGGAGTAGAGGGGGAGAGAGTCCAGGTTGGGGTGAGACAGCACACACACTCACGCTCCTGGCTGCTATCAATAACAAGCAGTGCAACATGTGAAAACGTGGACAGCTGGGTAACTGATGGTAGCTATTTGTGGCAATGGAGCCTTCCTCTCCCCAGCTTCTTCCAACACTTCCTCCTCCCGCGCCTCCTCCTGCCATCGCCTACTCCTCGCAGAAGAAGAGAAATTGGTTAACAGTGAGACATAACGTCTGTCATTCGGCCTTCGCTGACTTGTACAAATACCTGAGCACAAAACATATAGGAGCAAGCTGCATTGAGCTGCGTTTGGACTTCGTAGGGCTACACAGCTGAATGAACCGCAAGTTGCTCAGGACGGGAGCTTGTGTTGGGTGACCGAATCACAGTAATCAACAGTCCTGCACACGTACAAACGTCCCAATTCAAACTGGCCCAATCCACCCCATATAGTGCTGCACATATTCACACAAGTGCCTCAATGTGTCCCTCCATTTAGCGGCTGGCTAGCAGGAGACAAATATAAATAGGAAGGAGCACGTGAAGCGGCAGACTCGTGAAGGAGTGTGGAGTGTGTTTCAGGGTGTCTGCTGCTACTGCCACACAATCAGCCTCCCATCCATCACTCTCCAACCCTGTCTGCACGCGTGCATTTGTGTGTATGTGTGTGCATGGGCGAGCTTGTGTGTACTTGGAGAACGCCGAACGCAAGAAGGTAACAGAAAGATAGATTAGAGGTAGACCGAAAGGGGAAAAAGAGGAAACAAAAAAAGACAGCGAAAATGAAAAAAGTCAGGAAGAGAAAATATAGCCATACTTAAAATGACATGCAGTAACTACTGTGTCCATTGTAGGATCCACCGGTGGAATATCATGGAAACCAACTTAGTTTGAAAAAGGTCCTGTAGCTGTTAGTGCTGGCCATTGTACCTGAGATATAATATTGCAATACTTGACAATACAATATAAATGACGATTGCTAGAATTGATATTATGTATGATTTGTGTCCCTCAAATATGGCTCACCGTGTCTGTTGCAGAACCACGAGAAAAGTGGATTGTCTGACTCGTCCTGGAAATTAAAAGTGCCGGAAACACATTGGTGTTGGAGAAACGGCTGCGAATGAGACGTTCTGGGATTTTGGGCCACTAGTGGGGCCGACGATCATTTCGATATGTAACTAAATCTGCTCCTCTAGTCTCTAGGCCACCACAGACGGAGACGACAGGGTCCTCACAACTTCAGACCAGAGATCATTACCTTCACATTACAAGACAGACTGACAAAGAGGAGTGAACGGAGCAGGACAGGGACTTCAGAACAGAGATCATTACCTTTACATTATTTATGTATGGCCAAACCACAGAGGACATTTACAGGGGGAGGGAGGGGCAGACAGAGAGAGCAGGGGAGAGAATTTGCTCTCCCTAGTAAAAAAGAGACACCGTTATAAACATTTCCGAAGCAAAGGTGAATTTGACGACTTAATCTTGAGTTGTCGTCACCTTGCAAAATAAATTATACATATATTCCCTTTAAATCGTCTGCTTTAGTCTCTTGGTCACCACAGACTGAGATTACATATGGAGTGTACGAAAAGAGTATGATGAAGTATAATACTATTCTTTTATAAAAACATGTAGTCATCACTGTATAATAGCAATTACACTTCAGGGATATCAATCTGTCCAGTTAGGAAGCATAAACATAATGTATCTATGTCACCTGTGTTAGTGCAAATAAAAGTGACAGCAAGAAAACCACCAAAAATAAATGGTTTTGCAGGTTGTGGCCACAGACAATTGTTACTACGTTACTCGTAGTATAAGGTGCAGCCCATATAGGTTGCACAGGCAGTCAAGCTCCTCCAGGATGTTGCAAGAAGGTTTGCAATACCCTGACTGCTGTTAGGTACAGGGATGAAATCGTCAGACCTATCATCAGAACTTTTGCTGGTGCAGTGGGCCCTGGGTTCCTCCTGGTTCAGGGCAATGCCCAGCCTCATGTGGTAAAATTGTGTAGGCAGTTCCTTGATGACATAGGCATCGATGTCATTGACTGGCCCTGACTTTCCCCAGACCTGAATCCAATAGAGAACCTCTGGGACATTATGTATCATTGTATTCAATGCTGCCAAGTAACACCACAGACAGCCCAGGAGCTCACTGATGCCCTGATTCAAGTGTGAGAGGAGATCCCCTGGACACCATCCATCCTCTCAACAGAAGCATGCCCAGACACTGTCGGGAGTGCAAACAGGCACGTTGTGGCCATACACAATACTGAGTCACATAATGAATTGTCGTGAATTTACACCAGTTGGAACAGCCAGTGATGTCAATTGTTCATTTTGATTTTGAGTTCAAATTGTTGGTGATTTTGGTTTCTATTAAACACTGTTTTTGACATTTTCTTCTCAACGGATTTCACAATGTACTGCTGTGGCCAAACGTTTTTAGAATGACACAAGTATTGGTTTAAACAAAGATTTCTGCGGCAGTGTTTTTACATTTTGCATAAACAATGCTCAGGGTTTGTTCGAATTTCTGGGGATTAACCACAAGTTCTCAATGGGGTTTCCTGGTCATGGACCCAAAATGTTGATGTTTTGTTCCCTGAGCCACTTATGCATTATGGCAAGGGAACGGAAAAGGCATTGTTCTTCACCAAACTGTTCTTGGATGGTTGGGAGAAGTTGCTCTCTGAGGATGTTTTGGTACCATTCTTTATTCATGGCTGTGTTCTTTGGCAACATTATGAGTGAGCCCACTCCCTTGGCTGAGAAGCAACCCCAACCAATGGTCTCAGGATGCTTTACTATTAGCATGGCAGAGGACTAATTGTAGCACATATGTTTTCTTCTCTGGACAAGAGTTTTTCTAGATGACCCAAACCATCGAAAAGGGGATTCATCAGATAAAATAACTTTACCCCAGTCCACAGAAGTCCAATCCCTGTACCATTTGTGGTGGTAAAGAAGAGGCTTTTTTGCCGCCCTTCTTAACAATAGGCCATCATCCAAAGTATTTGCCTCACTTTGCATGCAGATGCACTCATTTCTGCCTGCTGCCATTTCTGAGCAAGCTCCACCCTAGTGGTGCCCCAATCCCGCTGCCTAATCAACTTTAGGAGAGGCTCCTGGCGCTTGTTGGATTTTCTTGGGCGTCCTGAAGCGTTTTTTCACAACAATTGAATCTCTCTGCTTAGACTTCTTGATAATCCAAAAAAAAATTAATTTAGGTGCAATCTTACTGCACAATATCCTTACCTGTGAAGCCCTTTTTGTGCTAAGCAATGATGACTGCAAGGCAACCATGGTTAACAGAGGAAGAACAATGATTTCAAGCCCCATCCTTCTTTTAAAGTTTCTAATCTCTTATTCTAACTCAATCAGCGTTACAGAGTGATCTCCAGCCTTGTCCTTGTCAACACTCTCACCTGTGAAACTGGAAGATTACTGACATGATGTCCTTTTGTTGCAGGGCTGAAATGATGTGGAAACGTTTTTTCTTTTTTTGGGGGGGGGGGGTTGATTTTCATAGCAATTAATTGCAACTCTTCTGATCACTTTTCATGACATTCTGGATTATATACAAATTGTCATCATAAAAACTGAGGCAGCAGACATTGTGAAAATGAATATTTGTGTAATTCTCAAAACGTTTGGCCATGACTGTACAGTATAGAGTTTGATCTTTAATATATTTTGTTTATCGAGACCCAATGTGTGATTTCAGTGTTCCATAATTCTTTTTTATCAGTGTATTTTGATCAAGTTGGAAAGTTTCAACTAATAATGATTGTCTATACAGACTTTTTGCTAATCTTTATAAAAGGTGGCAAAATTAAGAATATGTTTAAATGTTCATTTTCTTTATTAAGTGCTTTACTGTTGAGCATTTTGTAGAAAATGAGAACAGAATTTGGGACATTGTGTTATGCGTTTCATTAAATGGTCAATATATCTTGTGTTTTCTGGATCATTTAAGCCCCATTACAGAGCAGGGGCATCGCTTTAATTTCTAAAGTGCCTTTCAGAGGCTGCACCTCAGGCAGACACACACAGACACACATGTGCACTTACACACACACACACACACTGCATCTAGAGAAAAGACCAGTAGCTGAGCAGCCAGACCCAACAATGTTTGCAAGAGATGGCAGCCGCCTTGCGGTGGCTGGGGCTCTGTCTTGGCTGCTGGATCTAGTTGACTTGCCAGCTTGGCCAGCGGGTGAACCCTGAGACAGTAACTGGAGACAAGGTCAAACTCTGTGTGTTTGTGCGCGTGTGTGAGTAGTGTAAGAAGTTCTGCTGAGCCAGCTTAAGGTCTTGAGAGGTACATTTAGAGGGGAAGAGACGGGGAAAGGGAAGGAGACGAGGTGGAAAGGGAGTTGTTGGGAACAGTTGATACATCCCAAATAGAGTGTATTTCCTGTCCTGAGCTCTGTGGCTGAGGTGCTAAACTCTTCAGAAACTAGATATACCTGTACATCCTCTACAGACCAGGAGGGGGAGAAGATTGAAGGGGTGATAGGGGGGTGGATAGGAGTTGAAAGAGGTAGAAAGCAAAAAGAAAGTGAAAGTGACAGGAGAAATAAAGCCACTGAGAGAAAGTTGAAAAAAGAAACAAGAACGGGAGAGAAAGGTGAGATTGTTATTATGGACAAACTGGTGATGAAGAACATAGTGGTGATGAAGAACATAGTGGTGATGAAGAACAGAATGGTGATGAAGAACAGAACAGAATAGTAAAGGAAAGTGCAGAACTGAGGGCAGAATGGAAAGCCAACCCACATTACAAGGCACAACCCTTCCCCGATGGGCTCATTCCTCTCGTTCTGCGTTCCGTTGTTTCTTCATCACTCGCCTTTTAACGAGGTGACACGCAGTTAAATGAGCAGCTGAGAGGCACAGCTTAGTTTAGAAGACGATTACATGATCTTGTACCAAATGCACTCAGTATGCATACCAGGCCAGCTTTGCAACCGGGGAAACCCTTCCTCCTCCGAATGTGGTCGATAGAGAAGGGGGGAGCCAGTTGGACTATGCGTAGCCGAGAAAAACACTGAACGGAAATCATCCATCACAATGCAATACAAAGGAAGGCCTGGAGCGCTCAGGGTGTAGAGTGAGATGTTTGTATTGCCCCACTGGGCTTCTTCCTATGTGGAAATGAATGTGAAAATGTTAAGAAATGTACTTCTTATTAGACGAATTGCTTCATTAAATAACATTATAAAAACAAAAAATGCACCATTAATTTCCCCAGTAACAGCCGTTAGTACATGGTTGTCTC
The DNA here is from genome assembly GCA_016801125.1 of Novumbra hubbsi. Lineage (NCBI taxonomy): Eukaryota > Metazoa > Chordata > Actinopteri > Esociformes > Umbridae > Novumbra > Novumbra hubbsi. The sequence continues at coordinate 12,073 of JACXGK010009215.1, forward strand.
CAGTCCCGGCCTTCGTCTAGATTTAGCCCCATGGGGCAGTAATTCCAAACCCATTCGATCCCATTATGCAAATCAGCCAATCGGGAGAGAGAGATCCATGAATGCATGTTTGGGGCCGGTTGAGTCTGAATGAAAACAAATGACTTAATAATCATCTGTCGTTCATAGAGGTAGGACTGGGTTTTACTCAAGCAAACAGTGCTCCCGCTGTGTGGTGTGTGTGTGTGTGTGTCGTGTGTGTGAGCCTGTGTAATGTGTGGGTGTGTGAGTGTGTGTGGGGCTCTCTTCAAACTCTGCCATACAGTAAGTAACAAAGTAAATGTTTGGTCAGTTAAATAATAGTCCAAAGTCCAAAGACCTGTCAGATAATATCAGTATAAGAAAGCAAATGTCTCCACCGTGACACTAAGACAGGACAGAACTTAGATCTATGTGTACTAGAACAGCAAAACAGGAGACAGGACAGAACTAAAATATGCATGTGCTAGTTCAGGAGGGACCAGACTGGGCCAAGCATAGATATGCTAGAACAGTGTGCTAGAACTGTAGCACGAGAGATGAAACAGGACAGAACGTAGATACACTCTATTACGGATAGGGCAAACCGAGAGATGGGACAGGTAAGAACATAAAACACACACGAACACACACACATAAACACACACACCAAAGCTCATCCCTAAGGGGCACCTCATGCCCTTCTCCCTTACACACACTCCCCAACTAAGACACACGCATGCAAGCGCCACAACAACAAACCAAAAAAAGCAAACACACGCACGCACCTCATCACACCCTCTCCATCTCCGACAATGCCAACCCAGCATGACAAATGCAAAGTAAAGGTTCACCTATTCATCACTGTGGCGTCGGGGGAGGGGCTAATTATACAACACAGGATTATGACATTCTCGGGTGCTTGTTTTTTTCACTTATTCTGAAAAATACGGTGACGCAAAGACAAATAAAGAAAGACGACTAGCTGCTTTGGCGTACACGCAAATGTGCATAAGTGCGTGTGTGTGCGTGTGTGAGCGCTTTCCCCTCGCAGGCGTTATTAATCCAGAACAGAGCAAGGAAATGTTGACCCTAAACAGAAAAGTGGTGTTGAGGCTGAGAGAGGGAGAGAGAGAGGCTGATTTATTTTGGGACAGCCTTCTCCGCATTAATTATCTCAGAGCAGGTGCAGGCCCCAATTTAGCTTCTCCAGCTGCAGCCCCGGCCTGCACCTCCCAAACGCACACACACACACACACACACACACACGTGCCCCACAGTGTCTGGGTGGCACACAGAATACCACCAGTCACAACAGTGAAAAATTACACTGCCTGATTTAGCCCTAAGACAAATAACACACACACACACACACACAAACACACACACACACACACTAGGTACGTACCTGCATGCCCTCGTCCTGAAAAATACTCTCCTTAATGCAATGTGTGACATCACGCTTCTTTTAACCCTTACAATTACTTATTTATTCCTCTTTCTTTCAGCCTTTTGTCCCTAAACACTTTGCAATGTGCATTTCTCCCCCAAATACCCCATGTGGCCAGACAGAGAGACAGACAGACAGACAGACAGGTTACTATCACCAAGGAACCATCTCATCTGTGTTGTCAGACACACAGGTTACTATGACAGGTCAACCATGTCAGACAGACAGTGGATGGAAATCCAGAGGACGCGCGTGTGTGTGTGTGTGCAGGCAGTCTCCGACACCTCCTTCATCTCCTCTATCTTGCTTCCTCACCATTTGCCATTTCCTCCCTGTGCTCTTCCCTAATCCCCCCCTCCCTCTCCTCACTTACCACGCTTTCCGTTCTCCGTCCCCCCCCTCTGTGTTCTCCCGCTCCTCCAGAACCCCTCTGAACATTGTCTCTTGATGGCGGTGACAGCTTGCTCATTTCTCCATTACAGGTGTCCGGCGGGAGGTGCTAGCATGTATCAGCAGCTGGAGAGCAAGGCCCATCACGCCACTCTCCCCCTTTCATTTATTACCCAGTTTGTTTGCACTCTTACCCACGGCCTTGCCCCACCACCGCATCCATCACACACACACACACACACACACACACATCTGCGCGCTGCCTGCCTCTGCGCTACATGAAGACACTCACTAGGAACGTCCGCTCGTTCCCTTGGTGGCCTCACGCGCACCGAAGCGGTCCCACGTGACACTTGGCGGCGGGTTGTTTTACCTTTTGTTGCTACCTCGCCCGGTTCTCTGCTCTCACTCACTTCATACCCTTTGGCGAGGCCTTTCCTCGCGCTCATCCAGGATTCATCCTCTCTCCTCCGGGTATTCCAGGAGCCGGGCGCTCCCCAGATGCTGGGCCTGTTCCCAGCCCCGGTTGTTGGTTAACCATGTCAGAGTAAGCGGGATAGAGTATCATTGATCTTATCTCTGGCTGTCGATACGCGTCGATACTTACTATGGAAGGGATTAAAGCGGTCAATAGCTTGGCACCCGTCTTAGCACACAGGCCCTGTGGTCCTGTAGGCATATGAGATAGGTCAATAACTAACTTATACCACAACTGTTACATAAAATCAATTTCAAAGCACTTAACCGTTTTTTAAAAAACATTAACATAATTAAAATAACGTGTAAAATAATTGTAAAAACAATGATTGCGAGGGCATGAGAACAAATAAATTCAACTGACAGTAAAAGGCTAAAGTGTGTCTTTGAAAAATGTCCCTTCAGAAGCTGAAAGAGGTGTTTGATTCTTACCTTAATAGGCCAGAGACAGTATCTTTGATGGACCAACCAGGCAAGCAGAGACACTCTAGAAGAGCTATGCAACATGTTTTAAATCGTCATTGCAAGGTCGCCCAAAGATTGCAGTGGAAACACTATATACATGCACCATTTGTTTGCTATTGGGATTTGTGTAAAACAAAATGATGGGTATAGCAACAAAATTGAAAGCATGTGATTTTGACTGTATTTGTAAAATATAAAAGGATAATAACACCTTTTCTCCATTCCCAAAACACTTGGGCAGACTTGCTCGCTATGAAAATAGACAAAAAGCGATAGATATTCGGGACTACCTTGTCACATTGCACTCTAGCGACTGCTTGTGTTCAGGTCTGGCTTCTGCAAACTCTAGAATCCATTGTCTCCACAGACATGTTACTGAAGCAGCTTTAGCTGTCTAAAAAAGTTACTTGTTGGCCATTGTGTGAACTACCATGGCTAGATGAAGAGATCGGACTTTGAAAGAGGGTTGTTTTTTAGGTGTGCCACTTGATCTGGTAACCAGGATCAAGTGGCCAAACACCGTAATGGGACACAGTATTGGTGTTTTTCTTTTTCATTTTATTTGCAAAAAGCATCTAAACTTTGGGACATTAAATGAATACGTTTGGTGTGTTACACGGTTGCCCTTTTTCATCAGCTCATTCAGCGGCCCAGACAGATCTGTGCCTGACGCATGGATTTTTCAAACTGTCTCAAGGTCGAGGCTTTCACCAAAAAGCATCACCTTCCAGTAAAGCATTCCCTTACAAGAACCATATTTCCTTCAGACGTTGCGAGCGCAGCGGGAATCAATAGCGTTAATTGTGTTTACTGGAGTTTAAAGATCGTTTAGTGAGACACGTTTAAACTGAAACATGACATCAGACAAGTACGTCTGGGGGACCGGTGGAGACAAGGAAATGATGGGGAAATGGACTGACAAAGTCAACTGGTAAAGTATGATGAGATTGATTCACCTTTTCTCAATCATTGATTTAGCTTTTATTCATTATTTCTCAGCAATAAACATTGCCCAGGGGCAATTACTGAAACCTTAACCAAGTTGCTTGGAGGATGGAGGGAAAGGCTGTGGGGGCAAAGAGAGGAGAGGAACGAAGATAGAACAAAGATGAGATGAGATTGAGGACAAAAAAAGGAAAGAGTATGAGAGAGGAGAAAGAGAAGGAGAAGATAACAAATCTGAGAGGATGGGAGAGAGAGAGGGAGAGAGAAGAAAGAGGGGGGAAAAGGAAAAGAGAGGAAGAGTAGAACGAGAACAACCTAACTCTTCCTCCAGGGGAGGGCCGGTCCACTCCAAGACTTCTAATCAAGGTTAACAACTTCCCGTTGTCTTCAAGGTGACTCTTGACTGTTGTAGGCTCAGGCTCCACAACATGCTTAGGATGTGACCTTACCTCATACAGGAAATGGAGCAGGTACTAATCCAGTTTCTGTGTTTGGTAAGGCTCCCTTCTGCCTAACCCTGTCTGGTGATCAATCTTCCCATGTACTCCTATGTCGCTCCGCTCCACCCCACACTCCTCCCCACACTCCTCCCCACACTCCTCTCTCCTCCAGTTGACGATGGCATCCAGTTAAATGCAGTGGTTCCCTATGGAGCAGAAAGGGGAAAAGCCTCATTACCTTCAGGCAATGCCCTAACTCGTCATCTCTATCCAGCCTTTCCCTTCTGCCCTGTCTGGTCTCAAAAGCCGTCCGAACCCTACAGGACGGCAGCTCCCGCTCAACCCAATCAAAACGTTCTCCTCTTCCTGTTCCACCATCCACCAGGGCACCTTCCCCTAGAATGAGTTGTATGATACCCTGACAGTTGTCAGAAATGGTCTTAACCCCAAGTATGACTCAACAAGGGTCCCCTCTTACCACTGCCTGAATAAATGTCACAATTGTGACTCTTGCTTATAGCCCTGACGGTGCAGAAGGGGAAGTACTGCTTCCACTGGGTTGTGTGCTTCCACCAAGCCATCTTAAGATGGATGCACTCAATGTTAGTCGCTCTGGATACATGAATAAAATCGGAATGTAAAGACAAAAGAGAAAAGGAGAGGAGGCGACAATGAAAAGATGGAGGGGAGGAGAGGAGAAAGGGGGAGGGGGGCACATAGGTTAATAGAGTGGAATCTCTTCCTCACTAACATAAACACATACATTCACACACAACCGGGGCCACACAGCCACAGAGAGAGAATGAGTGCTTGGACACAGATGGCATGTTTTGGGGGCCAGCTGCCAAAGGATGAAGGATCTTCCTCCAGATTCACTTGTTATTGTGCTGTCCGGGTGACAAGTGTACCTATAGAGTTAGTATTTATTTCCGGAATGTTTTGTTCCGTTTTCCTGCAATGATGAATGTTTCTTTTATAAATCCATCGCTGGGCCTTTTAAACCATAAACAATATTTCTCCGGCCTCAGATTCCTTGTGCAGCAGTCTTAGGAAACCTTGAGAGTTCCCGTCTCTGATTTAATGGCTCGTAATTCCTGAAAGGCCATCCTTCTTCCAGATCTGACGCTCCGATGCTCCAGCCTTCCGTTACAGGAGCGTTCTGGCAGCCCTGCAGCTCGCTCTTCCTTCAGCCTCTTCTCCCCTCCGGGCCGTCATGCGAGATGGAGCCCTAAGCCGGGAATAGGGTGGAAAGCCTTCTACAAAAGACATCAGCCAGGGTTATAACCCTAACCAAAGAGATCAGACAGGGTTATAACCCTAACCAAAGAGATCAGCCAGGGCTAGAACCATAATCCTAACCAAAGAGATCAGCCAGGGTTATAACCCTAACCAAAAGATCAGCCAGGGTTATAACCCTAACCAAAGAGATCAGCCAGGGCTAGAACCATAACCCTAACCAAAGAGATCAGCCAGGGTTATAACCCTAACCAAAGAGATCAGCCAGGGTTATAACCCTAACCAAAGAGATCAGCCAGGGTTATAACCCTAACCAAAGAGATCAGGCAGAGTTAGAACCCTAACAAAAGAGATCAGCCAGGGTCATAACCCTAACCAAAGAGATCAGCCAGGGTTATAACCCTAACCATAACCAAAGAGATCAGCCAGGGTTATAACCCTAACCAAAAAGATCAGCCAGGGTTATAACCCTAACCCTAACCAAAGAGATCAGCCAGGGTTATAACCCTAACCTACTAACATACTTTTCAGAGCCACTGTAAATATTACACTTGGCAGGTGACTGTAGTTGTGATGACACAGCCTGGAAAACGACATGTGTCATTTCTTATCAAGCACAGCAAGGAGGTTCATAGATTTGACAGATAAAACATTCCTCAAGTATCACAATTGGAAAATTCCCAAAACTTGTTCAATGTTGGTGTCAAGTATCAAACACAGCAATTTCTCTTGTAGAACAAATTCTTTCTGCCTCTGCCAGGTAAAGGGGTCATCTTTAGATCTTCCAGGAGGACAATGACCCAAAGCATTCCTCAGGGGTCACACGCACGTCTCACTGACCACAAAATCAAGCTTTTGCAATGGCTATCCCAGTCCCCCGACCTCAGCCACATCATAAACCTGTTGAGTTGAAAATGGACCAAAAGCAATAATCAAGCACCCTGAAGGATCTGAAAAGATTCCAAATGTATTAATGGTATCAGATATATTGTTATGTGATCTTTTACTATATTAAACACTATGGGATAAGATTAACTACTGTTATTTTTGTAACGAAGGCTAAACAAAGTACTTGCTAAATAGTTGTATTAATTAAACATTTTACCTTAGTGAAGGATTACATTTGTAACTCAATATATGTAATTAATTTAAAGATGAGAAGAAATGTAAATATAAAAACACAGCAGGTCCTTATATGTAGTCATTCATACTAGGGGCTAGTCATCAGTGCACTTACAGGTCGTGGAAGCCTAAGGATATGTTTTCAGCTGTGCGGGATCCTGACTATAAAGTGTTGTAAAGCTAACCGACGGGACGGGACGGGGGGCCTAGAAAAACACGTGCTGTCGGTCATTTTAAATAGCCAATAAATACACCTGCCTGGCAGCCTACAAAAGTAAAACAACTAAAGACAACAGCAAGAAAACAATCATTAGCCCGCTATCTCTAATTGTCTTCTTTCCTGTGCTTCATGTTTAATCCCTGGTTCTTCGCCTTCCCTTCATTAACTATGGATGAATTAATTATCCTGCATTGTCAACTCGGTAGATAAAACACATCCTCCTCCTCAATGCTTTTGCTCTCTCTCTCTCTTTCTATTACATCCTTTTTTTTCTTTCCTGTCTCTTCTCTTAATTGTATTGTTTGCTCGTCGTGTCGATAGTGGGATTAATTTCACTATAGATCAGGCTTATTGAGCGTCTCGTCGATGCTATTTCATTTCTGTACGGTGCTAATTATAGGAGAACAGGGGAAAGCAAATTGCACTGTTACTCGCCTCGCTTGCTTTCCAATAAAAGCGCGAGAAAACAACATTAATTCCCTTTCAGTCGCCCCGTTCCGTGAAGTCAATTCAGCCGGCTATCTGTGGGTTTATCAATCGCCCGATACACTCTGGGCTGGAAGAGGGAGCTCAGCACGTCGCATCTACTTCAAAATGACATCCGTTATTCTGACCCCTTTCGTCTCTGCCACTCTTGCGTTTCAATCTCTCCCTCTCTTTTTGTCTGTCCCTCTGTCTTTTCTTGGCTCTCTCTCAGAAGGGTGGAGGGGGAGGGTGAAGTTCATAAACAATTAACCGGCCTGGTAAACGATACACTTGAGCACTAACAGACCTGAAAAAGCGTGTGGTATAAATTCTGTTCATTAACTGAAGGTTAGACATCGGCCCGTAGACACACCCGACTGGAACAAATGCCAGGGCACTCACTGCCACGAGTCCTTTCGCAATGTCACAATCTAGAGCACAGAAAGGTCTACGGACTATGCTTTCACATGAACATTTTAGCAGTATAGCAGATGCTCTAATCCAGAGCAACCGGCCCATGTTATGTATTGGTGATTCCATCTGTAGTCTGCTGTCAACTTTTCCCTGTCTTTACGTATATCCAGTGCCGGCTCTAGACTTTTGAGGGCCCTAAGCTAAATTTGATTTGGGTCCCCCTCTCCCTTATCAGTTGAGGGCTCCCTAGCAATCGGAGCCCTCCTAGCGGTCTGGGACCCTTAGCGACCGCGTTTGTTGTTCTGGCCCGGCGTACATCACTACACTACAGCACTTGTGAAAGTAAGGATATTGGTGTTTCCGGGATACAGTATTTAAAAAATTGTTGTCCCTGCGCTATCCTAACACAGTTGGCCCCGCGCTATCCAACATTATTGTCCCTGGGCTATCCAATACCGTTGGCCCTGCGCTGGCCTATCACAGTTGGCCCTGTGCTATCCTAACACAGTTGGCCCTGCACTATCCTAACACAGTTGGCCCTGTGCTTGTCAGGGTTCCACCCTAGCCTGACGGTTTTCGCCTCATTTCCACCCCCTGGTGGCCGTTGGGCGCAAGTACGGATCAACGTCACAATCACACCCAGTCACCAATCACTCACTCAACGGCCCGCACCTGTCCCTCATCAGTCAATCACGGTTCCTACATAGGTTCCCTGTTCCCATTCCCCAGTGTCAGTACAAACACA
>JACXGK010009216.1:0-20435 GCA_016801125.1 Novumbra hubbsi
TGTATGTATTTGTGTTGTCTTGTGCATCTGTATGTGTATGTATTTGTGTTGTCTTGTGCATCTGTATGTGTATGTGTTTGTGTTGTCTTGTCTGGTGTTTCTGTATGTGTATGTGTTTGTGTTGTCTTGTGCATCTGTATGTGTATGTATTTGTGTTATGTTGTGCATCTGTATGTGTATGTGTTTGTGTTGTCTTGTCTGGTGTTTCTGTATGTGTATGTGTTTGTGTTGTCTTGTGCATCTGTATGTGTATGTATTTGTGTTATGTTGTGCATCTGTATGTGTATGTGTTTGTGTTGTCTTGTGCATCTGTATGTGTATGTATTTGTGTTGTCTTTTGCATCTGTGTGAGTATTTGTTTGTGTTGTCTTATGCATCTGTGTGAGTATGTGTTTGTGTTGTCTTGTGCATCTGTATGTGTATATAATTGTGATGTCTTGTGCGTCTGTATGTGTATGTAATTGTGTTGTCTAGTGCATCTGTATGTGTATGTGTTTGTGTTGTCTTGTATCCAGTTACGCCGTTAAAAGATGCTTCAGATTCTCAAGTCTTGGTATTGATTTGTGAGTGGATCTTGTAGCCTGCAGTACTCATCCTTTACACATTGATGTAACAGACTGTTTGTCAATCGGGTCATTTTCTTATGGGCCCTTGGCTGGCAGGGTTTCAAAAGATGCTGTCTGGGGGAACGGAACTATTGCTCTACAGTTCAGCGATAGCAGTGGTTAACATTAATAATTACACCCATTACAGAAAATATCGTACTTGATGGAGTTGTGTAAATGACCATGTTCCAAGTGGATTATTGACTTATTGGGAGGAAAGCGTGGGGCAGACCGACAACAGGTTTTCCCGGATGCTCAGTGTCCAGTAGATAAAACAGTGAACCTGAGCATGAAAATTACAGCAAAAGCGAATGATTGATATTGATATTATGCAGACGACGCACACGTCAGGAACAAGGATGTTCAGACGCTATCTGAGAAACGTAAACCTCGGCTAGCGGCCATCGACTGTCAACCTTGATCACGAAATGGTTTATGTTTTGGCAGAAATCTTGGTCATCGGGCTCTTATCCTACCTGGTGTAATCTTTAACCTCCCCCCCCCCAGCCTCGGGGTGAGAATGAAATCCTGAATACCGCAATTCACCTTTCAGCAGACTCGTTCTGACGGGATATTTTTCTCTACCGCAAAAAAGGGCGGCATGAAAGAGTGAAAACTGCTCTCCACCGCCCGGCTGAGTGTTTGAAAAGGTGAGACATTTGTGAGGAGTCGGTGAAGCGTAACTCAGTAGGTATACGCCGTTCGGGACATCTCACCCGGAGGTGCATTGTGTCTGGCCTGGTGCTGACGTGGGGAGACAGAGGCAGATCCAGAAAACTTCAGTGGAGACGTACAAACCAGATAACAATAGCAGAGGAGCTGTCTGTCTTCGGCGGGCCACACCCTCGCTCCTTAACATGCTAAGCGATCGGTTGCTTACTGAACTGAAGACGTGAGGCTTTGGCGAACTTGTGGGACACATCGCTGCTTAGTTAAAGGCTAGCCATAGTGTTTTCAATAGGAAAAACAGTCCTCCCACCACTGCTTTTATCACTATGACAGTCGTCCGCATTACGGCTATGATGGGCGCCTGCATTGCGGCTATGACGAACGCCCGCATTACGGCAATGACGGACGTCTGCATTACGGCTATGATGTCTAATGCCGTGTGTATGCTGATGTTAATGGGCGGCTCAGTTATTGTGTCTTCTACAGAACATAAGTGAACTTGTGAAGCAGTTCCCACTTACAGGACGACGACATTTCTGCTGAATTTACATATTATAATCATTAAATTATGTTTTCAAGTGCACAGCAACACTTGTCTTCACAGCATGTTTTGCTTCCTACACGTATGTCCTACAGCAAAGCGCTGATGGTATCACAGCTTAGCTGACTTGTTCAACTTTCTGGCAGCTCTGCTTCTGATAGAGGACATTTGCATTAATTAGACAGGCGCTGTTGCTGCAGGATGAATATATTAAAATGAATTGGAAGATCGGTAAATACCAAACAACTTTGTGTCTAGCTTTGGCTAGACACAAACAAGAACAAGCTTGATGTAAGAGTAGCGGACAATGAACCAGTTGTAAGGTTCGTTGTCACAAATATGGCCTTTCACCATCCCACTTTGTGAGTGCCACACACATGACAACTCTGATATTAGAAACGACAAAAAAACATTAAAATAATTGCCATTCTGGTTGTCTGCACTTGTCTCACATGTAAATGGGTTCCAATCAGGACTCATTGCTGTAGTAAACATCGGTACCGGTGAGATTGAAAAATGTCTCTCTTTGGGGGTTGCTCCCTCCACAGTGACAGCCTCTCAATTATGCATGTGCCTCTTGGCTGCAAGAGAACATACCTTCCAGCTACAAATTAAACCCAGCTCAAACAGTTAACCACCTGAAAAACTGCTGAAGGACTTAATTACGCATTTTGCATCTTCTAGTGCTACAGTAAGAGGACTGTTAGACTGTAATTGTTGAGGATGTAGCCAGCAAACCCATATACTATATTTGTGTTAGCACGTTATGCTATAACGTGAGTCGTCCTGGCGGTGACTTCCTCAGTCGTAGAGCATTAATGTATCAGTCGTTTTACATTCATCCCAAGCGTAATATGCAATTTATTTATCAGGTGTAATATGTAATTTTATTTCCTTTGTATCATTTAACAGCATTGTTGGCATATGTGAAAGTCAAACTTGTGTAATGTTGTCAAACCCAGTCTCGCTCCAAATAGGATGCAAAGTAATGTGTCAGTTTGACCATTGTGCCTCTGAATGTTCTTCCTTCTCTAGACCCAAGTCTGTAATGTTAAAGCGACAGATTACTGAGCAACAGGACCCTACACGCAGAACACACTTAGAATTGCTCGTCAAGTGGCACCATGGATTCATGCTATTATTGGCTCTTTAACCAAGGACAGCTTTATGATCATCACTAGGATCATCACTAGGATGTGAGCAGGGACATTCCACCATAAACTTGATGCTTAACACTGCCAATGTCAGTTGCAATGAAGCTCTTAACCGCAACAAAACAAAGAATTGAAAGCATGTCGTCTGTCCCATCTTTCTACAGAATTGAGCCATGTTCGAGCAATGCAGAATTTATTTTAGTTTTGTCCCACCCGCAATATTATGAACTGAAGCATATAAACCATTTGTCAGGACATATTGCACCACTATCCACTTAACAGTCACACAACAAATGTTTTGCTCTATTTAACTATCTTTTGCTGGAAATTACATTTTCCATAACTTCCTAAACAAGATATTGTACAACTTGTGATTGTGTCACAAAGGCCTGATATTGAAAGCAAAGTTTCATTTCCTTAGACGTATCGTATGATGTATTTATGAATCATTCTATTGGTCATATTCATCATTCATCAAATTGTCAATTTTGACCTGGAAAGTTTTCGATTGGTCACGTCTGGTGTTGCAGTCTCAGCTGTTGTTTCTGCAATGTCCAGTTTTCTCTACTCATAAAACATCTGGCTTTGCTGGAGAATTCTGACTGGTGCTGTTACTTGGTCCCTGGGGATGACGGGGGAAACGGTGAGGATCTTGATTATAGTGCTATAAATCTGTCATTAATTAGTCGTTCTTTCCGTCTGAAATCACAGATTCATGCCGACATAACTGAAAACATGTTCCTGAGTAAAAATACTTTAAATGACTAAAACGCCTTAAGATACTTATAATATAATGAACAAAGGTCGCCCATCCCACAGGAAACTTCAGTGCTAATTCACCTCTAGTCGAGAGCAACAGCAGATAAGAACAGCATAGGTGTTATGAGCTTCCAACTCACTCCATTTCATCAGGGACCCTATGGCCTTGACTGTTTGCTTTGGAAACGGCGGCGAGAGCACTTGTCCCCTGAACGCTATCAGTGGTGGGAAAGCCTGGCAGAGTCCAAGACATTCCTCTTCTTCCCTGCAGTCCTCCTCGGTAAAATAAAACAGGACAATGACATGATCCCAGAGTTCCACAACGTGGACAACAAGTTCTCAGGATGACCGCATAACACAGCTTCCTCTTCTTCATTCCCATCACCCTCCTCGCATCTTACACCTTCTGCTTAGTTTTTTTTCACTTACGAAGAGTACAAAATCTGCGGTCACAAATATCGAACAACGGAGGTGCACATTATCAATTGAATGCAGTACTCCCCTAACCCCCCCCCCACCCCCGTACGGCCATAAGCTATGGCTGACTGAACAAACCGTGCATGTTGATTTCACTTTCAAACTCTCTGTTCTCAGAGGACTGTGGAGACTCACAGCCGTTATCACAGCAGCGAGTTTCAGTAGCTGGGCCTCCTAAGCACTTACTGACAAAATACATAAGCGGTGTAGTGTCAGCAAACAGAAAAACCCGACAAACGTCCCTTCTGTGCTGAGGACATTTACCGGAAGACCGTGTGGGAAGGCGAACTCACCAATGGTTCCACCGGCGCTTTGTTACTGTGGTGAGAAAGAGCTAAATATTTCCGCTGATCGCACCTGTTTATTCTTAGACACGACACACAGACGCGGTAAACTGCCAGCATTTTATGCCCTCACTAAGTTTCTAACCATCCATTTCAACCATTTCTCCCCGTATCCGTAAAACTTTCCCATTAAAGGAGGACCTGTCTGAAGGTAGCCACACGGGTATTTATACACAGGAGAGGCCTGATGGATGAATTTCAGATGTGCTTCCTGGGTCTCCTTTGGGATGTTTCCATTTCCATACAGGGGAGGGGATGCCTCTGGGAATACGGTATCTTAGGTGCCTGTGCCACTACTGTTTCCGCCCGATTACCTCAGCTCAAACTGCGGCAGTTATTTCAACAGCCACTCTGTTACCATTATCGCCGTGAAACAGAGTAAATGCATTAAGGTGACGTATAATAAACGCACGTGTGCTTAAGAACTTACGTGGGGGGGGGGGCTTGCCTCGTGCGACAAAACCAGCTGCCGGTGACGCACCGCGTTACGGATATTGTACGGTGGGGGTCGACTCGGCTCACATCCAGAGGGGGGGGGGCGAGTGGGTGAGGGTGGCAGGGTGGCGGGACAATTTTCTCCTCCCGTTTATTCCTGGAACAATTTGGAGTTTGATTTATTTCACAGTCCCTAGGACGTTCATGGGGAACAGGGGATCAGAAAGGATTTATCTGCTAGGTTTCCCGCCACAGGATCATTTTGCAAAAACAACATGTTAGTTTTAAATCAGTTCATCACGATGGTTTCTTACTCAAGCATTTCCCAACTTACATTGTCTTTTAGGTATGGACGCCAAGAACATGTATAGTCCCAATTATATGGTTGCCAAACAAAATGCCCACTCCAGTAGTGGCCAAAGGCCTCACAACCCTTGGGGGACAGATTTGTTAGATTTAAATGTGTATACGTGATCATCCACAAACAGGCAACCGAAGACCCCCCCAAAGTTGCTGAACTGAATACATTTGCTGCACACAGAAGTGTTAATAAGCCACGGTTTAGTTTACTGCAATCGCATTGCATTGCAGGCTTCCATAATGTAATGAATGTTAATCGGCCTGCCTTGTTTTGCAACGCTACGGCAGAGTCTCTCTATACGGTGCCATCGCACACCCCTTGACACTTGCCTTATTATGTCTCACCGAGAAAACAAAAAACATCTTAATTAAAGTGGGCTGTTTTATTGCGAGAAACCACAGCCTTGACTCACAGGCATGGCGTCATACGCACAGTTAAATTCTACATTTGTTTAATTAATATTTATTAGAAGTGCGAGGGAGAAAACCATAGAATAAGCAGATAAAGAAGCTTGCCACAGCTCCAAGCTGTTTATCACCGTTGTTATGTAATTAGTCCTTGGTTGAGCGGTCACTATTTCATTTCAGTAGCTGGTACCTACAGTAATATACTGTACTGTAGAACTGACAGGGCCAAGCAGCCAGCAATGAGTGTACACTTCAGGGACCCGCGAAACAAACAAGACAATAAATAGTTGCCTGCTGATCCTTAACTCATTCAATGATCCAATGAGAATGCGGGATACTGTCCCAGGGAGCCCAACAGAGTACAGGGTCAAAGGTCACTGTTGTGTGAATGGATGGATGGATCTGAGAGCGCAAGCTGGACACAAAATACGTAATACATGCATGTTTTAACATCATGACCCTGAATTAATATGATCATAATAGAAAAACATGTCATTTGAGCCGACAGATTAAATTGGCATGGTACTGTCGTGGCGCATACATTCAAAGGTGTTATGACACAGCATTGTATTGCGGATATGATCCCAAAGCATTGCAAAAAGTAAACCGTTCCATCCTTAAATATGTTTAAACGGAACCGTGTCCTGAGGAGGGTCAGACCCCTTGGTGAGGAAAGTGAAAAATGCCATTAAGGTCTATGAAAATGCTACAAATATATATTAAAATGTAATTGTTGTTATTCACCAAGATCTGACACTAAAACTCTGACTATTTATGTTCCACTAGGGTATAAACATACAACACACAAAGTCCGTTATTCATCAGTCAGCATGGGCTAGCTTATCAAGGTAAACTTCCCCTTTTATTATTACCTGTCTGTGTATACAAATCAATAAGGACATGTCGGCCAATCAGTGGGCAGCCCGCGTGCAGCGGCATATTTTTTTTTTCTGATAGGCTGTCAACGTCCTAAAAGCATCCCATTTGGTCGTGGCTTATTTGATTTGGTAAATCAGCTATATGGGTATGATAATCCTCAGGATTTCTGTAATTAAAGTGTATGCCCGGTTCCTGTGTCTGTTTCTCTAAGCCCTGCTGCTGTAATGAGGTACCCCCCCCCCTCCTCCCGTGTGCTTGAGTGAGAAGAAAGGTCAGCCATTTTTAAAAGTAATTGCAGTATTAACAACTTATTTCCAATCCTTCCTCCACCTTGGCTTTAGGGTATTGTGGGTATCATTTTGTACATAATAATTTGACTTAAAAATAAGTTATCTTTCACCAAAGTTATCTTTCACAGGTATAAGTAATATATTTACAGATAATTCGTTTGATTTGCACTCAGCTTAGTGAGTTTACACTCAGTTCAGACTTCCGTTGAATGCGTGTGTCCGAATGTTTGACTGGTGTATTATAAAATAAACAATTGAACACCAATATTTTGCAGGGCGTTATTACCGGAGCTTCGGTCACTTACAAATTTAAGGATAACATAGTTGCATCTGTTAAACAAGTAAGACATTCATTCTGAAAAAGAAAAAGGTGGAAAAAAATACATCTCATTAATGCAGGGAATAGTTTAAATGAATTATGTGTATAAAACATACTTTTAGAACCATTCCCTGTCCACCTCCGTTTGATAATGCCACAGTTGTTTGTACAAAGCTGTCACTTCTTACCTTATTAGTTGACTCTCACCGGCACTACCTCTACTCATAAATGGGGGTTAAAATTTCACTCCTACATTATTTAGGTGAGTTATCTTCCTTCAGACGGCAACACTTTTGAATAACTTTGCATGCTTTAGAATTATTTTGCATCTTATCTAACACCATGGGTAAAGACAAATAATTCAGAAATGAAAATGGTCAGTGACCTTCACAATGGGTACAATATAATTGCTAATACTTAAATAGTCCATTCACAACCATTAGGGCGACAATATGTCATGTTTAAAACCAGTAGAACACTAACAGGAGAACAGTACAACCAGTGGTAAACCTGTCTGGTAGAGGTCACGTGTTTCATTCAGCTACAGTGACGAAGATGGTTCAGAAAGTAAAGATGCCAAATCTACAATTAAATGCCCTGGCTCATGGACTGAAGGTATAACCTATGCATGGTCCAGACAGTTAGCCGCTGGAGGAGCTGGTAAAACATGCCATGCTGACCTTATAGAGGACAGTATAGAGGATATATGGTCGCCAAGCCGACCGTTATGAGAAGATTATGGAGGATAGTCTTTGCCTTATGTGACTTGGGTCAAGTATTTGTTTAGGCCTTCCTGCGCTACCGGGTGACACAACAAGGAAACGTAGAAGATGAGATACTGGGGTGTTTATGTACCTAGGATCTGAACTTGAGCCAAGCACGACTGATTCCTGGCTTGGTCATTCAAAGCATCTCAATCAACTCCACAGGAGCTGAAATTGGCCATCGCACATCGCAATTTATAGAAAGACATCACAGAGAGATAAACAATTGCAATTATAAGACATTTGCTCCTTTATGGACATTACTGCATATCAGATGCCGGTAAATTAATGTATTGAGTTGAAAACTGGCAGTAGGCTGTTTAGTTTCAAATGTAAATTAGACAGAGATACATTCGCATACTGCAGTGGAAGAGTAGTGGTCCTATAGAAGTTGTTAAATATTATCGTAAGATTGTGCTTAGTCTAAATGCTCTGAAAGAGGCCTTCACCTATGCTCTGAAAGAGGCCTTTACCTGTGCTCTGAAAGAGGCCTTTACCTGTGCTCTCAAATAGGCCTTCATCTGTGCTCTGAAAGAGGCCTTTTCCTGTGCTTTCAAAGAGGCCTTTACCTGTGCTCTGCAGTGCCATTGCCTGGTATCACATTGCCGGACGGGAGCACAGAAGTATCCGCTGACCTCCTGATGACCACTAGCCGTTTTCACAGAGGCATTCAGTCAGGGCCGAACGCCCAGACGGTGAGGGAAACGGATAAGGTCTCGGAGGGAGGCTGAGATGCCCACAGCACAGAGTAATCCTGGATCACAGAGCTAGCTCGGTTAGCGTCTCCTGTTCACAGTGGGGATTAGAGACACTGATCCCACCACTCTGCTCAAACACTCTCAGCTACTATAGGTGTCTATTGATGTCCATAGCTGCCGGGGATAAGACTTTTTCTGGATCTGTTGTCCACCGAACGAAGAGATCCAGGACAATCCAAAACTTCAGCCCAGGTGCGTATCACGGCATGTTTTTATTCTCTACTCAGGGAATTCACAAAAAAAGGTATTATACACATGTGGGTTATTCTACAGTTTGTTAACAGTCCACACTTAAATAGAGGTTACCATTTATCATACAACAACACTGTAGTCTGCTTCAGAGCCACACTAATACATATCCTGTTGAGTTTGACTGATAAAAGTGGTTCCTACAGTATGCAGAATTGTATGTGATGTTGTTCTAGCTTACATTAACTTAGAACTATCTTATTGCATTTGGTTTAATTATGTAGTTGTGATACGTTGATCATTATGTGATCATGCAGATATTGATTCAGATTGAATGGCACCCTTTAACAGATTAGCTTGTCCTTTTAACATAAAACAGTGATAATCCAATAAAAGAGAAAAAACCATACAGGAGTTTTGGAAGACTCTGAATCTCAAGTTGTCAGAACAACAGACCCAGGATGTACGCACTCTGAGTCCGCCAAAATCATAAAATGTGTTTGATGAACACTTTATGCTAACTGAAACATGAACACCACTATAATCTAGTCTAAAAGTATTCGTACATTTTTCGTTCCACTTCATCCGCCTCTGCGCATTACCTCACTTTAGCAAGCTGTTTCTAATTATGCGGCAGAGGCCACTCACATCTTGCCTTATTCTTTTCTTTGGCAGTCGAATACTTCTGGAAAGCACAAAATGTGAGGTAATGTGAAATAAGCAGGCAAGGTTTGTTGTAGGCAACCTATTCCAGACTTAATTTGATGTAAGGAAATGTTGGGCCGGTTTCATCGATACGGATTAAGACTAGTCTAGGACCAAAAAAGTACAATATAAACTCTGTTGAGCTTGTTGTTTTAGTTCAGGCTTGTATTGACTTTAGTCCTAGACTCTGTGAAACCGGCCCTTAGTGTTTCAAATTTTCAAAACCCTTTCGAAAAGGTTTACATAAAACATTTCATTCCAGCAAAGATTATTCCTGCCCCGGGGACACGTCCACTAAAACATTCTTAACATTCATAACTCCAACCCATGGAAATGTAAAAATGTCGGACGGATAAGTCCGCCTACTTGAGAGAAAGCCTCAAAGTGAGTGACATTGGTTGGCCACCCTGGTCAGGTAATTTGATACAGTAATTGTGCCTTATAGGTAGTCTTCTACTAAAGCACAGGTAAAACCCTCAGGCATTGATTTCCCACTGGGAGTTAACCCTGAGTGCCACCCACGCAGCGATAAGCAGCAGCTTACAGCCCATGATGTACTATTCACCATGAAGCCCTGTCGATGCCAAGGCATCCTTGCCTTTGTTAAACCCCCCCTCCCAGACCAGCGCGCCCCACTACGCCACCGAATGAGCTCCGCCGGTGCCCTCCTCCCCCCCCCGACCTCACTCCTGTCAGGCCTCCGTCTCAGGCTGGCCGGGGCACCACATGCAAATAGCTGTCAAACTCCTCAAAACAAGCGGAGCTAAAGCGAGTGTCGGGGAAACAAATTCAATTTATGCATTTAGAGTTATCATTATGCGCACAGCGAAAGGCCGCCCGGGCTCCCTGAAAGCTGTGCGGCACCGGAACCGATCCGAGCGCGGAGAGAGGCGCTGCGGAGCTCTGTTACGTCCACTGAATGACAAGGCTTAACGGTTCCTACGCACGCAGGTTCGTGTTCGAACTCGGGCCACCACTGCAGACTGGGAAGGCGCAGCTATCGTGAGCTCAGCATGTACAGTCAGACGGCCGCTATGGACGCCCAAAGCGACCGGATGGGTTGGACAAAGTCCATTAGGGAAAAAATGAGGATATTACCGTCGACCGATTAGCCCCACGAGCTATTTCCACTCTGCATTATCCCTGTTGATTCTCTGGTTTTCGTTGTGGCCGCTCGTTTTGTCCCCCCCCCCCGGTGAAACACATCAGACAGTCGCGGGTTAACGGGATATCCTCATTCCTTGCTTATCTTTGACGGGGGGGGGGGGGCGAGGGACCGTCGCGCGGTGATGACCGCGGCAAATACATGTGACATTTCCGCCGGTGCAATAACAGCACGCGGGACGATGAAGAGGCCCGTTGACATTTATGGAAATAAAAAGAGTGTCTGTTAACGGCAGACGTGTTTGACCTCATCTCCGCCAGGGTCTTGACTATGCATTGCTTTTTGAAGTGGTCAGGTTAATGGAAGACGACGGCTAAAGTAATAAGGTAAGGAGAGGTGCTGTCAGACTTGGCCATCTCCGTTAGAGGTTGGGGCGGTGGGGGGGGGGTGACATTTTCCTCACTGGGAGAAAATAAAAGATTTGGTAATCCTTACTATCACAGAGGGGATGAAAAACTATACCAGGGGACACGGCTGACCTGCTTCACTAGGCACTCGGCTCATATCATGTCCTTCAAGGCGTCAAGGAGCCAAAAGCCATGCAGCTCATCTCAGTTCCTGTCTGGAATGGCTGCCGTATAACAAATACACACATTGTCGAGAGGATCAATGGGTAAATAAGGACGAAGTGTATTACAAATTCCCCTAAAGCACGGCCATGTTCTCGTGTCGATCCGCCGAGCCCGCGTGGCACGTTTTAAGTCTCACTTGATCTTAAAAGTGTAGTCTCCTGGCTGGAGATTTGTCACCGTCTTCCCATAAATATGTGGATTCAACCTATTCTGAAGTAATCACCTGCGGCGACGCCTTTAAAGCACAAGAATAATTTAGGCTGATTGGGTTTGGATGTGGATAGCGGGGAAAAAGACGAAGTGATTTCCAAGCGTAAGATAATTTCTAACATGAACCTTTTACAGAATGAAATGGATAGCCCTGAGGTAAACATTACCCAGTACACGGCGGCCTCGACATCAAATAAAACTGATGGACTCAATATAATTCCATTTATACCATCGGAAAGGCCATTAAATGGAAAAGTAGCTAAAAGCCACAGTCACTCACAACATATGGGGCCTCTCAACAAGAAAACCATCAATTTGCCTTGAGAAGAATGTGTCGAAGGGGAACACATTTTGTTGCGACATAGTTGGCAAAAGAAAATACATGAATCACACCGTCAATCAATAAATAAAATATTTTTTAGCATTAGAGACATGTTGTGTTTCATGGAGATGCAGCGCTAATCAAACATGACAAATATTCCGCCGATGTCGCCATGGCACCAGTCACCTGACTGCTCCATTGCACAGTGACGAGCGCTTCTGAAAAAGCGAAGAAAACACACGGTCGCGACAAGCGAACCTCGATCTGTCCATTGTTGCTGAAGGCATGCAGCCAAAAGAGAACGAGAAACCCGCTTGTTCTTTTAAATGCAGACGTTTTGACAAGAAGCCTCAAAGTGGTGTAAATACAGTGTAGTACTTGGTTTTAGCTTTCTCTAAAATGCAGGCGCTCTTCCGTCTCTGTCACTTGACCTAATTCAAAGGCCCGCTATTTTATTTCCAAAAACAAAGGTTTTAAAGGGTAACGTCTCATTGCAGGAGACACATCGCTGGCCCCAGAAGTTGTCTGGCGGCACCAGACACAAAACAGGTTACCAACGCACCCAAGGACTTTAAGGAGGAATTGTTATTGCAGTATGCGCCGTGAAAAAGGCCTGAGTGACTGTATAGAAAGTGATTCATCCCGTTTGCCTTCCCTCTCCTCTGACTTCGGGCAGAACAATCACAGTCATTCTTCTGGGTGTCCGGACTGTCACGTCTGTAATCAGGCCCTGCCACGCTCAACACCGAGGAGCCCACTCCTCCGGAACATTCCACATTCAAGGTCCATTAGCCCTAGCCAGTGCGGTGCATCACTCTAAAATGCATGTCCTTAAGACAAATGCGTATTGAGAAAGGTCCGGGGGGGCGGGGCTTGCGGGCAGGTTCGTTCGGAGACAGACAAAAAGTGGATCAGTCCTTCTACAGCGAGACAGCGGGCGTTATCCCTGTATCACAACAGACGCCATCTATCTCACCGTGAAAACCCTGCATACTTTCTGTGTGTACCTCGCGTCAGGTGAGGTGTAACATTCATTAGCCGTTTGAGTGGTAACTGAGTTAAATGGGGGCCGCCAGTGTTAATGGAGCCATCACCGCTGTAGCAGTCAGAGGCTTTATCTGCACTTCCAATTTTTCCTAAACGCTCCAAAAACTGATTTCCATCTATTGTCAACTATCTATTACACCCCTCCACCCCCACAAAAAAAAGCACAGGTCACTGACACAGAACAGTGGAGTCAGAAGTTAGCAGACCTGATTGCATTTAACACCTGCACCTTTTGTCATCGACACTTTGTCATGTCGAACGCACCCCGGACTCACGTGGCTGATTAAACGCACCTGTTCCCACTTTGTCATTCGTGTGTGCATGTATGTCCCGTTGTTTTGACCCTTGGGGTCGTTCGTTGTCCGTACGCACGCACACGTCACATTAGGTGTTTTCTGTTATCACCCCGCTGGCTCGTCCACGCGTTTTTTGTATATCCGTTTTGTAAATATCCCATGTTCTTTGTCTGTGTATATAAATCTCGGGAAATCGGTCAATGTCCGCACTTGGTTTCACCACACCCCACTGTCATGACACCTTTTGGTTTGTGCGTTTCATGAATAGAGAGGTAATATGAATATTACAGTGAAATGGCCGTTCTGCGTATCTGTCTGCCCTATCAGAGCGTATAAACGGTTACATTTTCTTTTTTGAGCGGCCACTACGAAGGGATTTTGTACCTCTGACCCCCGCCTCGTTGGACAACCCCAGAGGAAGACCTGTGACGGGTACTTGACAGGTTAAATGGTCGTCGGCCAAGCCAAGGTGTGGAGGCCAGGGGTGGATGAGAGGGTCATAGACCCAGGGCGGTTGGGACTGAGGCCCTGTGCCTGACCAGAATGCTAGACTGAAGCTTGTCGCTGTCAAAGAAAAAAAACGCAAACCGCAGACATTATTAGACGTCATTTTTTACGATATGTGAGATACGGGGTATAAATGACATGGTTAGCTTTTCTTGCAAAAACACACATTAAACGTGTTGCTAAATGTAACACCTTAATATTGCATACAATTTTGGGATGTAGTTTATCTCCGTTTTGAAAACAGACAAGTGTTGTTCCTTTGGTGGTTCATTGATGTCGATAAATGACACCCACTCACAGCATGCCGCTTCAGTATCCATAGTATGTGAATGTTAACTGTGCTTCCCAATCACCCACGCATTTGTGTACAGATTTTTCAAAGGATTTGAAGTGGAAGGGAAGCTGTAAAACTCGCTAAGTGACGAAACCGCTCTTTATGCTTGAAATTACATGCTGGTGCATTGATCCATTAGTTTAAAAAGTATATTTCTGCCATTTTTCCTTACATTTTCTTTTACCTGTGAGAGCACACCTAAGAAGAGTACAGTACTCCAGACAGGTCTGTGAGTTGAACGTTGGAATATGAACATTGGAAAATGTCCAACTGAACAACTGCTGTTTCATAGCTGGCCATATTCTCAGGCTTTCACCACTTTCCTGTCGAGTAGAATGTAAATGCCTAAAATATAAAATAAAAAAGACCCCAGCAAATTGAAAGCTACGGCACCTAATGCAGTGTTTCAATATTGTTTTAAATCACAAAAGGGCTGTATTATTCCATTCAATGATGCTGTTTTGTTCTTGATCTGGCCGTATTCGACTATGCCCAAATGTAAAAAAGGAAAATCAGCTGATAACCAAATAGGATTTCAGCAAATGTCCAAACATTAAACACAAATGAACAAAATATTTAATCAGTATATATAAACCTGGGAGGTGGGATAGTGTTTTAAGTTAAATGGGTATTGCTTTCCTCTGTCCTCTGTCATTAATGCTGCTGTTTGATGCAGATGCACTGTTTATCTCTCTTTTTAAAAGCCCTGTGGGTCTGCCATAACGACAATGACTGAGAAATGAAATAGCTTGCTCTTTGGTGGCATCTAGGTAATAACAGATATGGAGAGTTACCTTCATGTATACACGGAGACCCGGGCCTTCATTTCAACGGCCCCAACTTGGTCCATAAACATGGCGCTGGAAAATGTGATGAATTCCCTAGGATATGGTTGGTGAAACCCTCACCCACAAGGAGGCAATTGATTGGCATCCCCAGCGCAGGGGGTATGAGGACTCTTTCAAACAATAAATTGTAAACACATTCAATAAAATGTGTAACGTCATCTGTAAAATATGTCCAAATTGGCAGGCCACCACTGTTTAATGGCCCAAATTCTAATTCAAACATTTTAATTAATCACAATTCACCACAGTTATGTACATTGTAGAACTGACAATTGTGATAAGCCTGGTCAGTTACATACAGTTTGTACTTTGCAATGGTTTTAGATGAGCTCGTGAGGAGCAAATTAACATTTCGTTCATGGTAAATAGAGCTATGAGATGTTACTGCTCTCGAAGACATGGATCTCTCCTTCACACAACCAAATGCCATGCTTTTCCAGAAACAAGGAAAGTTGTATGGAACAGTCAATGAAAACAAGAAGTGTAAAATATTTGGTCTTGTTAATGGATCTTCCAGAATCAACAGTAAATATTCTACTATTCACCAATCAGGTCTCCCAAACTCATGACAGAGGTGAAGTTAACCCAATTCCAATGTGTCATGATCCTGACATAAGTTCCACATGTCATTTGGAAATGTGTTGTTCTGCTCACCTGAGTCACTTCACTTCTGCTTATTCAATTTAGCGCATCGCCAAATATCCCCTTGTCAGAGCCATCCTCTCCTCCATCACGTTGTCAGTAGTTTAGTGTTTCACATTCCCTCTTCGTACTAAACTCACCCTTTCAACAAAAAAAAACAGTGGAACGCTATCAAGTGTGAGGTTGATCAAATGTGCACAACAGACTTCCTGGCGCCTGGACTTGGCGACGGCTGTAGCAATGAACGAGCAGGCAGCAATCCGGCAGTGAATTTGCTCTGCTCGCTGCCCCAGCTCTCTGAAAGGAGATGCCTCTCCTGTGGCACCATACAGCCAGACAGACAGAACACACTCGTCCTGACTGACATTCTTAGCCCGGGGAAGTGCTTTTAACGCTCTACTGTTTTCCACAGAAAAAACACATCCACTACCAGTACCAGAACCGCTGGGACGCAGGGAACTTTCCCTGTTAGGTCACAGGAACCTGACTAGCTTCCGTGCCAGCTAGGTTAAAGAATGATAGGAACAAGTCTGCTGTAATATGTGGACGTCTTCAATGAATATCGTTGCATCTCCCATCAACCACCTTCACATGCACATCTTTGAGAAGACGTGCCATTCTTAACGCGTTCTGTGTGTGTCGAGTGTCTGATTGGATTAAAGTCACTTTTAATTCAAGTTAGACCTTATTTAGTCCACAACAGTTGCTGTGACAACAATATAATTTGCATATAACATTTACATAGTATGTAATGGAAATGTTTTACTCACACTGGCAACAATCAACTTTCTCTGTGCCAGAGGTTAGCCATAAGGTGCGACAAAATTCAGCAATTCCTGACCTCAAAACCAAGCAGACTTGGCAATGTTTCTCAGTGCATCTCGTTTCCCCTTCGCCAGCAAACATGGCTTTCAACAACAATGTTGACATAACACCAGAGAATTTCACTGAACGTAAACCAACTTTATCAATAGAACCGTGTCAAACTATTTTGTCTGACAAATTATGATTACTAGCTTGCTAGCATTAGCAACAGTCATCAAAACGTACTGTAACATGGTGAGACACTGAAACCGGGGTGTGTTCAAGGCCCTAGAGGGCAATCTCTTGGTTATCTTCACCTCTCATCCTGCTTCCACATCCATCCTGCTTTATTTTCTTGCTCATCTTCTGTCCTGCAGATTTTGATCTTAAAAACCACCCAAGACGAGGTCCCCATGGAAGGCATGCATGTAGGGGTAGGACAGGCAAAAGTTGTAAGGAGTACCTGGAAAGAGGTACATATGAAAAGGTTCTATACTGATACTTTGACTCTGGGCACATGTTGTTGTAGAGGTCAGCAATTATTCAAATTATCGACTGGAATTTCACTTGGTTGGTTAGCGACTCAAATGCTGTCAACAAAGCCTCAAGTCTCCACTCATTTCCATAAAATTATAAGGTCTATTTATGTAATATTGCATTTATACCATAGAGTTAACACTACCTGTTACATAACAGATATATTCTAAGTATAAATAGAACAGACTGACTAGCACTTTTACAATGTGTTTTCATTTCACACCCGCTGTAGGTGTGTTCATGGCAATTTAGAATCATAATTTGTAATATTGTATGACATCTTTATTTTGGGAAATATGAAAATGTGTTTCTAGTACTTAATGGGTTTTCTCATTCATATAAGATCTTGAGAAGAAGATAAACACTTCTCTGTCAGTATACCATCATTGTTATGTGATGTGTGATTCATCAGAAACCATTTTGACCGGACAGAAATGCTTCTGTGATTGTGCAAATGGATGAAATAAGCTTCCTGTCTCAAATACCACTTGTCAAATAGATTTGAGTGACAGAGATTGTAGAGGATAAAGTTGCAGACCACAAATTTCCGGCCTGAAGCACTTTGCAAATCGGGCTTACCAGCGAGGCATAAAGAACTGTCGTGTTGCCTCAGAGGGGTTTATTTTTGAGGAAAACTTTTAACAGGATTCCTGACACAACTTTCAGTTCAGTTTGTATCCCTGTGTAGACATCATTATCCCTTGTACCCTTTCATTAGAAATAACCATTAATACCTGTGCTATGCCAGTCACTCAGTCCTAACTTACATTCTTGGACAGACAAGAGGAATCATAACACAGTTGTTCAAAAAGAAAGACATGCCTGCAACTGTACGTCCTGTGTCTCTAGGCTGTACTGAGTGTAATATCCTTGTTGCAGACAATCATTGCCAATCCACAGGTAATTGTGAAACGGATCTCTGCCAGATGGTGAACTAACCTCCACCAGTGAGGCCGTAATAGGAACTCTGCTTCAGCAGGCTAATTGTCTCTGGCCTGCGAGAGCTTTTCCAGAAGTCCTCAGTTTCGTGGACGCAATTTAAATTCCTCGCCACCGCCCTCAGGTCGGCACTACTGCTTCCTCCGATGCTCTGCGCTCGATCGGTCCAACCGTGTTCGAGGAACAGAGGTTTACAGAAGTGCTGATAACACATAACCGTTGTAGCATCATTTCAGCTGTAGTCATTAAAATGACCGCAAAGGGAACAACTGTCTAGACAGTAACATCCACGACCAAAACACTTAATCTCCACAGCTCCACAGTGTCATATTGCGTCCAGTTTGAAGCCCAGATATTGGCCTCCGCTCCCAGCTCCCACCACAATCATCGCCATCTTCTTGAAAATAGGACAATTTTCGACATCTCCGTATTGCAAGGAGAACAAAATGCACCTAACCTCTCCTTAGCTCTTCCTGTGAACTGCTGCAATTTTGCTTTGGGAAATATTTGTCTCGGGTGATCCAGACAGGATTCGCAACATGACATCCGCCCCCCAAAAGGGTTAATAACATTGGTGCACTCTCTTGGTCACGGTGAGGGTCATAGCTGTTCTCTAATCAAGGGCCCCAGCCTTTAGTAAGGGGCCCCTGTACACTGTACTGTCAAACGGTCCACCATTATCACTCACATAGTTCCTATGATCAAGAAAACTTTAAAACCCGTAAAAAGTGCAAGGTTTAAGTATGCACAAGCATGTCAAGATTTTTGGGACTTAAAAAAGTTCTAACCTGACTGTATATACAATACACCATAGCCTGGATCTGGGGGAGAACTACCACATATGAATATGGCATGTTTCTACTATAATTGTCATGCAAATGTAATACTATTTTAATTTCAATAATTCATCTTTGTAAGAATTTTGGTTGAGGATAGCTGTGGGAGGGCAGTTATGCAGAAGAAGATAAACAATTGTCCCAGGAACATCAGGAGGCCTGGTCATGGTTCCCTGAATATCCGTAGGGATGGGAAACTAGCACTTTTTAATGGTTCAGATCTTTTCAACTATTTTCTTAAGCTCTTTGTGGCCCTGTGTTGCTCTTTGTGGCCCGGTGGGGGCTTGAAATCACAGGGTTGTGGGATTGATTACTATTGGGTGCAATTATTAGATGTATAAACTCAATACCGTTGGTTGCTTTGGATATTTGTGTCCACTAAATTACTAAACGGACATTTGGGTCAGTGTTGCATAGGTATTTTGCCTGTTCTATTATTAAAATTCTATTGTGACTCCAGATATATTAGTAATTGTTCCATCCATTAATTGTTATCCAATTGCTGAAATTTGACAGAAATTAAGTCCATAACTTTTGGAAAAACACAGACTTGCAAGACACAAACCAGTCAAGAATGAACTGAAACATCCTACAAGCCTTAGATTTTGTTCACAAAGTGTACTTCATTTGTTGTTGCTAAGCATGCAAACCTGATTATGTATGCTACCTGTGCTGTTTCTTATTTTTCTGGATCCCAATTAGCTTTTGCTGAAGAAGCAAACACTCTTCCTGGGGTCCACAGAGAACAGGACAAAAAGCTACAAAAACATACATCTTAAAACAATGTGTAGATTGTGTTCGCTTCTCGCATGTCTCATCATAGACCTCGTTGTTCTACCAGAACAATGTTTTATCAATCTCTTTTATGGTAATTTTGATGTTTGCTTAAGTAATTGAGGGTAGAAGGGAGTTTCGTGTAATCATGGTTCTGAATAATATTGTTTGTTGCCGACGATTGTTTTCGACTCGAGGACAATGAAAAGACCCCTGGGAATGTCCTGTTGTTTATGTATGGTTGTAGGAGCTGCGTGTTATTTCTTCATTTAGACAATTTGGAGGGTTTATTACTGTGATCTTTCTCCCAAACCAACATGACCAAATTCGAAACAGCAGTTCTTCCCTTTCATTATTGGATCTTTTATACAACAATATAATGGTTCACTGGTCAGTATAATTATTATTATTTTAATCCTTAGCTTTTCCACTTTAGTGAACTCTTCATTGAAAACGTTGTCAATATCTCAGGTTTGATTATGTATGAATATGTAGTGGTCAATATGACAATCCCTGTCCAATCCTCAAAAGCTGTCCTTGGTAAAAAGAAATGTATGGATAGAAGAATGCATCGACACAACAAGATAAGCTTCTCCCAGGGTCTTATTTCCCTGCACCGAATGAACAACATCTCACTATCTCAGGGGGTTATTGGTTATAACTCAAGAATCCAATGGTGTCCTGATGAGATCTCCTCCCAGACCTGGATCAGGGCATCAGTGAGGTCCTGGGCAGTCCGTGGAGCTCCTTGGTAGCTCAGGTGCAACGATACAAAGTGCAACGATACAAAGTGCAACGATACAAAGTGCAACGATACATAGTGCAACGATAAAAAGTGCAAGGATACATAGTGCAACGATACAAAGTGCAACGATACAAAGTGCAAGGATACATAGTGCAACGATACAAAGTGCAACGATACAAAGTGCAACGATACAAAGTGCAA
>JACXGK010009217.1:0-11392 GCA_016801125.1 Novumbra hubbsi
CTGAAGGCTGGGGTGGGGTGGGGGCTGAAGGTTGGGGCCGAGGGCTGGGGTTGGGGCCGAGGGCTGGGGTGGGGGCCGAGGGCTGGGGTGGGGGCTGAGGGCTGGGGTGGGGTGGGGGCTGTGAGGGCATGTGCGTGATTCTTCAGTTTCTCTGGGCCAGTGAGGCCTAGGCAGTTAGCGTGCGTGGAGACCCAGCTGAATGGGTCCCCCTAGGATTTGTTTTCTATTCAGCAGGGTTGTGGCAACTGTCTTTGCATTAATACCAGTTAAAAACTTCCCTCAGATTGAAGGTAGAGACATAGTCCATGAATATATCTGAATGTGGGTTTCATTTATCTTGTGCCAGTTAATTGGCTGCGGAACATAGGAGAAACACAACAGACAAACTACCACAGCATCTACATTTAAATGAAAGTCTCATTATATGATTAGGGAACCCTTTGACTCAAGATAATTTGCATAGATTTATGTCAAGCATAATGGATTTACATAGTATAGTAAAACCCAGCATATCTAGAATTATACTTGGTTTTAATTTAACTATTCCCGATTATTGGACAGGTTTTTCCTTCAGATTAAGATATGGAATATTGATACATTTCCAAATGTTTTTCTTTAGAGTTTGTTTTTTCTCCAAATGGTGTCCCCAATGTTTGTCCGGTATATTAAACATATACCAAATGTTCTACCATATTTCAGCTCCCAAGAAATAAAACGGTACGGTCTGCCTCCACCGCTCATCCTTGACCTTCCCGCCAGGCTGGGAAACGCACCCCAGTCACCCAATCCCTTGAACCAGCAGATCCACATCAGATCCACATCACCTGAGTACTAATCAGCTAATGACACTCACCTGTGCTCTCCCTGGCAGCCTCTATTTAAGCCTGGTTCTTCACTTCCTGTCCTTGGTTGGGTTTGTTTGTGTTGTTTGCTGCTCTACTAAGCCTGTTGTGTCCAGTATATTTCCTTTGATAAGTCCTGACCCGTGCCCTCCTGCCTGACCACCTCTCTGGATTATTCTGTACTTCAGCCTCTGGTCTACTTTGATACCCAGTTACCAACTTTCTGCCTGCTCTTCAACTTTGTGCCAGCCTGTCCCCAGATATAATGTTGTACCTTCCAAATAAATCTCTTGTGCTCTGCCATTTCCACCACTAAGTGTTTGATAATTTATGTAACTTCAATTCACTGATAGATTTTTGAAGAATGAGTACTTATATCGAGCATCATACTTTGTAGAAGGTCCTACTCATTTTACTCTGCCAGTTAAAAATTGTAGTAGCCTAAAGGTCATAGAAACAACCAAATATATCCCTAATATATACCTTTGTGCATCGGAGTCCTTTTGTCCTCTGGTATGTAACAGCTAGCATCATGGTGGATTTATTTTGCAGTAAAATAATGTAAATGGCTAAAAACATTTTTAGTAGATCTCTATCTCCATCTAGTTACGATAGATCCCCTGGTGTAGATCCCACAACCTCACGCCTTACATCCAAAAGATTTAAACCCAATGCATGCTGGCAGAACTCCATCGTGGTCATTCTGCCAAGGTTGTGTTTTTGACTAGCTGGACTCTGCAGTTCCCTTAGTTTGACATTAACTTTGCTTTTCCTTCAAAACCAGTCCATAGAAGACACACGTAGACTACAGCCAGGTGCTTGAAAAGCAGTTCTTCAGTTGAGTTAGCTGTAAACAGAGGATTTAGTCAAGCAACGCTTAATTCTGCACTATATATCTGAAAATGCCCAGGAGATTCCAGTCTCAGCAAATTATTCAACCAAGTATGGGATCAGTCAGTTGCATGAAGGTCTCTGTAGCCATTGACATGCTTCAATCAAACAGGGCAGGCAACCTTGAAACAACTTTGAGTTGTACCAAACCTACTATGGTTTCCATATATAAAAGTATATGTTTTCAATAATAACAGTTGTTGTTTCAACCTGACAGTGGGAAAACATCATCCAATCAATTGTGTTTTGGACTGCCCTGTGTAGATTGTAGTTCCAGCATGCATTGCATTAAAACCCCACGTTTTCAAATTCTATTCGTCTTTTCAAATGAGCTCTTCTCTTCTAATGCACTGTAAGTCTGCATATATGCACTTTTAAGGCAGGTTTAGACACATAACCACGTCTTCATCAATTTAGCCTGTTAGAGATGTCTTTTTACTTATTGTTCCTATGGAAACAGTTGAGGAAAAAAGTTCACGCTGATCGTTATTGCGGCCGTAGTGAGAGGGAAGAAGTTCTCAGATTGTGTTTCTCCGGGTGGAAGCTTGATGTTGACCCCCCCTTTATGTTCTGGGCTAACAGGGCACCGACCTTCCGTGTGCTTCTACCAAACGTTTTAGATTGGGACTTTCGATTGGTTATTGCAGGCCTCTGAGAAATGTGCTGGAACCAATTCCAATGATTCAGCTGGACGATTATTGCGATGGCCTGACCTTTTCTGAGATCGTCACAATCACGTTGACCTTTGAGAATGAAAGCGGATGCCGGGCCTCGGCTCCCAACAAAATCAACCTTTGTAAAACATAGGGCGAGTCCTTTCCCCCTGTCACTTTCACACCTAGACCCTGTTGTTGGGGATGTGATCCCCCTAAGGTGCTGCAACACCTCCTCCTGATTGGGGCTGAAATGAATATGCCTCATTCTACGTGGTGCCGTGCTTAGCTGTGTCCCTAACAGGCTGCCGTACGGTATGTGAGGAAATGCAAACCATGCCTTTTCTTTATTTTTAGAGCCCATCTACTCCAAGTGCTCTCTCTGTCTCACTGTGAAGACAGTGAGTCATGTAGAAACCGATGAATATGAGCTTCACAATGCGTTGCTGTGGAAGGGGCCTTTATACCCCAATCCTGTTAAGGTCTTCAGTGTGAATTTGTATTCAAGCATATCCTGCTCTTTACAAAAAAATTGGCCTTGTCTAATATGTCGAATAGGAGTTTTTGTGGCAGTGTAGCTGTTTATTCTCTTTTGCCATGGGTTGTACAGCAGGGTTCCATGTGCTGGAATTAAGTGGTTCTAAAATATATCACTGCGGATCGTCAAAGCGAAACAAATCCAGAGCTGACCACTCCATCCACCCACCCACTCCCTGAGCAAATCACACATCTTTCCTCACCGAATTGACTACAAAACAGAAAGGAAACATTTCAGTTGGGTGTCTAAATTATCACTGTATTCAGCGTCTAAGAAAACAGGCTTGCAGACCTGGGCATTTATGAGAAGTAAAGCAAGTAGGAAGTGTTATGATTTTACATGCAAGCTTTTTTGGAGAGCCGAAAAATATTAGGTAAAGTCTTACAAAATACAAGTGGCTAAACATTTTTAATGGATTATCATTTCTAATCATTTCAGAGTGCAAAAATGCCCATTATGGCATTTAGGTTTTGGTTGGATTTGTACTCGGTCTTGACTTGTTCTTGGACTGTAAGGACTCTTACATTCTTTGTCTAATAATAACAATCAACCTAATACTTTTGTAGATAAAACCCAATCTCATTGTAGATAGTGTGTGCATCTGTGCACTTAATTTCTCTGCACGCTCGGGATCATGAAATCAGTTATGATTTGTTATTTATTGCTGATATGATTGGTCAAAAGATCAATAAGACACCTGAATTGATTCTTCTAATAAAGACCCCTGCTGCCAATCCATTATAGCATTGCTTAAAAACAATGAACCTAAACCTGGGGGTGGTGGGGGGGTGTTGAAAGAATGGATTGGAGGTCTCACCAAACATAGAATGTTTAGTGTTTCTAATTTAGCGATAGTTTTTGAAAAACCCTTTAACCTGTAGGTAGCTGAAGATTGTTCTACTGAGAATGTCACGGGTTTCCTTCAGCAAGCCGAAGAATTCTAAGTCTCCAATGTATGCTTGATATTCCCAGAGTACAAACGGTTTCACCACAACTCAAATGTATTATCAAGATGAGACGTTGTGAAGGAGGTGTTTCTCACTGTTGGAGGGCAATATGGGCACTGTTTACTGGAATTATTATAATATAGTGTTTTCAAGGGACAAGATCAGCCAATAAGAAATACGGTTGACAATCCTCACTCTCTGTTCTGTTCTTAACCACGACATTCCTGGCCGAAGCGGGAATGTCCTCTAGCTAAAACATGTCCTCTAGATAAGTTCCATCTTAGATTTACAAGAGTGTTGTAAATCTGTGTTGTGTATTTCTCATGTGTCCCCCCCCACTAAATTCTATGTCAGGCTTGTTGTGCTCCATTGGACAAGACGGTGGTATAATGTTGCTGCTGAAAGAGCAGTATGTTGGATTTAAGGCCAAGCTGCATTAGTGAAGTGCACCAGAGGCTGCTGTTAATGCCCCTGGTTTTGTGTGTTTTATAATCCCATGTTTTAAGGATTGGGTCCAATTGTTTATTAAGGATTTACGTGTAAATACATGGATATTCTGGAATAGAGTAAGTAATTACGGGATGAAATTGACATTTGAATGGCAATTATTCTTTCCTGCTGGGATATCGGGGGTGTTCTCTTAAATTGTATTTTTGTTTTGGAGGTTTGCTTGAAGTACGAATACATTTATTGGTATTTCCATCCTTAAAAGTACAGTGGAGGAAAAAATCTTTGATACCCTGCTGATTTTGTAAGTTTGCCCATTGAGAAAGAAATTATCAGCCTATAATTTTAATCGTAGATTTATTTGAACAGTGAGAGACTAATCCAGAAAAATGCATTTCAAATAAGTTAATTACTCTGTGAAATAAGTATTGGATCCCCTGTGAATCAGCAAGATTTCTGGCTCCCAGGTGTCTTTCATACAGGTCTCTTAAAGGGAGTGCTCCTAATCGTAGCTGGTTACCTGTATAAAAGACTCCTGTCCACAGAAGCAATCAATCAGATTCCAAACTCTCCACCATGGCCAAGACCAAAGAGCTGTCCAGGGATGTCAGGGACAAGATTGTAGACCTGCACAAGGCGGGAATGGGCTACAAGACCATCGCCAAGCAGCTGGTGAGAGGTTTACAACAGTTGGTGTGATTATTCGCAAATAGAAGAAACACAAAATAACTATCAATCTCCCTCAGTCTGGGGCTCCATGCAAGATCTCACCTCGTGGAGTTTCAATGATGATGAGAACGGTGAGGAATCAGCCCAGAACTACACGGGAGGATCATGTCAATGATCTAAAGGCAGCTGGGACCATAGTCATCAAGAAAACAATTGGTAACCCACTTCGCCGTGAAGGACTGAAATCGTGCAGCACCTGCAAGGTCCCCCTGCTCAAGAAAGCACATGTACAGGCTTGTCTGAAGTTTGCCAATGAACATCTGAATGATTCAGAGGAGAACTGTGTGAAAGTATTGAGGTCAGATGAGACCAAAATCAAGCTCTTTGGCATCAACTCAACTCGTCGTGTTTGGAGGAGGAGGAATGCTGCCAATGACCCCAAGAACACCATCCCCACCGTCAAACATGGAGGTGGACACATTATGCTTTGGAGGTGTTTTTCTGCTAAGGGGACAGGACAACTTCTCTGCATCAAAGGTACGATGGATGGGGCCGTGTACCGTCAAATCTTGGGTGAGAACCTCCTTCTCTCAGCCAGGACATTGAAAATGGGTCGTGGATGGGTATTCCAGCATGACAGTGACCCAAAACACACAGCCAAGACAACAAAAGAGTGTCTCAAGAAGAAGCACATTAAGGTCCTGGAGTGGCCTAGCCAGTCTCCAGACCTTAATCCCATAGAAAATCTGTGGAGGGAGCCTTCAAACGTCAGCCTCAAAACCTTAATGATTTGGAGAGAATCTGCAA
Source organism: Novumbra hubbsi (assembly GCA_016801125.1). Classification (NCBI taxonomy): domain Eukaryota; kingdom Metazoa; phylum Chordata; class Actinopteri; order Esociformes; family Umbridae; genus Novumbra; species Novumbra hubbsi. The sequence continues at coordinate 5,795 of JACXGK010009217.1, forward strand.
ACAGGAGTGAAACAAAATCCCTCCTGAGATTTGTGCAAACCTGGTGGCCAACTACAAGGAACGTCTGACCTCTGTGATTGCCAAGTAATGTTTCGGGGTCAAATACTTATTTCACTGAGTAAAATGCAAATCAATATATCATTTAGTTGAATTTTTTTTCCTCCACTTTTGGTCCCTTATATCTGGAGTGATCTCCATTGGCACCAGTATGGGCATCCGCTTTTAGTCCAATTGATTCTATATCCAGAGTAGTTTCCATGATTGCACACACAGACTTTAGTAAAGCAAAAGAGAACATCTTCCTCACAGAGAGACATTTAAGTTAGAGTTGTAGCACTGTCTCACTACTTGAGTTTTAGCCGTATAGGAAATACAGTTCTGGTTTGGAATGAAGCCAGTCTGGTCAGTGTGTACTAGTTTTCCCAGAGTCTCTCTTGGATTGTGTCATGTATTTTAGTGTATGTTGAGAACTGAGAACAGTCTGTGTGACCCCATCTCCTCCAGGTGTCTCCTTTTGGGTAACTAGTCTTGGGTTTAAGTTCCCCATGTCATTAGCATTTATGAGTTTATTCTGCCAGAAGGTTTTCTGCTTTTATGAAATCGGAATCCTCCTGGTTCAGGAAGGAGAGATTACATTCCTCTAGAAAGTTTTGCGTGTTTGAAGGAGTAGAGTAACCTTTAGACGTGTAAAGGGAATCTGTCATTAATGTCGTTGAAGAGGCGAAAGGTTCCCTAGTCTCATATTTCACACAGTGGTTGATGATTCTTCAGAGGTCTTGCCATAAAAATGGGTGGTTTGTACCCAAACAAAAAATATGTTTGCTAAGTGTAGAGGAAGTATTTACACATTACACAGATCTGCATTCTCCCAATCCAACAAGATCAAAGATTATACTGTCATTGTACTTTGCATTATAGAAGTATGATAGTACAGCAAAGACATGGACGGCAGTCTTTTTATATAAATTCAGGTATGCCAATCACTTTCACGTCACAACATCTGTTCTGGGCTTCCAAGTCTCGGGTTTTAGCTGTTGGCTTCTGGTTACTCCTCTGTAGTTTATTGCATCTGCTCTCCAGCTCAAATCATATATTTTGTTGTCATTTTGAAGTTGGCCATGAGATGCAGATAGCCAAAATATATACCTTGGCCATCGGTAACCATCTCAAATGGTTGTCTCAAGAATGTTCTGTGATGAGAGCAAAATGCTTTGGAACAGCCCTCTGTCAAGACCTTTTCTGTCCTCCAGTGATCCAGTCTTATTGCCAGCCATCTGCATTTGTTTGCGACTTCCTGGAACAACAAATCACTAAATGTCTTAAGCAAGTGTTTTTTTATGAATGCACACCAATGGGTTGTGTATTGAAACCAAGTCCTAAAATGAAACGTAGGATGAATAATATATTCACATCCTCTCAAACAAAAATTCACGGGGACTGCAAAGGTGTACAACATGCTTTCTTTAAAAGTACCCTTTAAATGAAATCATTGGAATGTATTAATAATATTTTATTCTGAAAAATCCCTAAAACATATTGTTTTGTTACTGTATTAATCAGACTGTTTAAACTGTTAGCAATATAGTATGGTTTCTAGAATGTACTTTTGTGAATATTGAAGGTATGCTTTTTCTAATTGTAACATCCACAAGGACTCCTTTCAATCAGATAGTGTTGAATAATTTATTTATTCCCATTGGGTAAGCCGACTGCTTATCATTATACATTGCAATCAAACGCTGTTGTTGGTAGCAACTGCTAAATTGAATTTGTTATCAACTACATTGAACTGTCCTCCAGCAAGAACAGTGACAAGCAAATTCAACTTGAATTCAGTTGGTAACCAGTTGGTTTAAATTTAATCACTGAGAATACCTTGCATCTCTAGGTAAGCAAACCATGCCTTGTTAAATGGTTGTTGTGCGGGATATTTTTTAATGGGTCTGTCTCCCATCACCTCCTGTTAACGTCTTGGAAATCCTCCAACAACATTGCTAGCATTGGTTCTTTTGTGTGGCATCAATTCCCATCACCCCCTCTGACAGTAGCCTAAACCTGGCATTGATTTGTGGCCCCAATCAAATCTGTTCTAATTAGTGTTGGATCACAGAGATGAACTGAAAATGATGGTCCCCACTCAGGTAGGGAGAACAGTGACCTCAATATCTCCCCAAGTGTTTATTCAACTACGTCAAGGCTGTCAGTAAATGAATGCCATTCTTGTTCTAAGTCCCTTCTCCTGATCTCTGTTCTGCAGGAGCTGTAGCACAAACATCAAAACGTATCTCCCAAATTCAGACTGGCAGCCTAACCCATTGGCTTTAATGCGGAAAATAAAGAACACAGATTTAGTGGGGCTTGTACCATACTATAAATCTGATGCGGGCTAGATGTAGGAATGAAATAAAGGAGTTGTGTGTATTTCAGAATGGATAGAGGTTAGTATCGTGTGTGTGTGTGAGTCTGAGAAAGATCTTTTAGATGCGTGAGTCAGATCTGACTGGGGTTATACTGCATGTGTGTCTGGTGTCAACTGGACCATGAAAAAGCTGATGTGCATCACGCTGGACCTCCAGGCTGTCCAGGTGCAGGACTCCAGGCTCCAGGTGAGACGGGCCGACGGAGGTGCACAGGAGCAGCTGCAATGAATGAGATGCCGAGTTGGAATATTCCCCAAACTCTTTTCAGAAAAATAAAAGCATTTTCCTTTCACACACGAACATACACTGGCATTTTGGGTTTTCCTCTTTGGTTGCCAAAAACTACTGCGTTCTGATTGAGAACCTCAGAACAACATGTACTAAAGGATGTTTTAATTACATGATTAGAGAAAGAGAATCTTTTTGTTCAGTTTGTACCATTTGGAGCAGATACCGTGAGATCATCACCAAGTATATTTGGTGTGTTACCTTGTGGGCAAAAATTCTGCGTTCAATACTTCTGTACACCTTGTTCTTAGTTATTGAAATATCTGCCCTTTTCTCTGACTGAATTACAACATAGAATCTCAACTACACCTCCCATGATCGGCCTGCCTTTGAATGAACCAAAGAGATCATTAGTGATTCCGCCTGAAATCTGATAAATAAAACATGGTGTTGTGGGGCACGACTGGTCTGGCAGGAAGGCTTTTGATGTGGCGCAGGATTCATTCTCCACCCACTTGAAGAGGATGGGGAGGGGGACCCCTAGTGGTGTGACACCGGGTCAGGAAAGACGCTTGTATGCCCTTATCAAAGCCCACTCAACCTTCTGTGAAAAGTGATGTGTGAGTGTCTGAAGGTGCTTGAAGCTCCCCATGTAGCCTCCTCCTCCCCCTGGCCTGTGAGTAATGAGCTTAAGGCATAGCTGGCTAATTAGACCTGACATCACACCATAACCAGCTCTGCTCAGAACAGAGAGGGTCTTTTCCCTGGCTGTGACCCAAACACTGGCTGTTCCCTAGCTGTGATGTCACACCTGGCTCTTCCCTGGCTCTTCCATAGCTGTGACTCCACCCCTGGCTTTTCCCTAGCTGTGACTTTACACCTGGCCCTTCCCTGGCTGTTCCCTAGCTGTGACTCCACCTCTGGCTGTTTCCTAGCTGTGAACTCACCTCTGGCTGTTCCCTAGCTGTGACCCCACCCCTGCCTTTCCCTGGTTGTGACCCCACCCCTGGCTGTTTCCTGGCTGTGACTCCAACCCTGGCTGTTTCCTAGCTGTGACCCCACACCTGGCTTTTCCCTGGCTGTGACTCCACCTCTGGCTGTTCCCTAGCTGTAACTCTTGCCCTGGCCGTTCCCTAGCTGTGGCCCCACCCATGGGTGTACCCTCATTGTGACTCCACCCCTGGCTGTTCCCTAGCTGTGACTGTAGCCCTGGCTGTTCCATACCTGTGACTCCAGCCTTGGCTGTTTCCTAGCTGTGACCCCACCAATGGCTGTACCCTATTTGTGACTCTAGCCCTGGCTGTTCCCTGGCTGTGGCCCCACCCCTGGCTTTTTCTTATCTGTGACCCCAAAACAAATCCAGATGAATATAAAAAATGTCAAACGTCACACAGGCTATTTACCAACAATAAAAACGGTGAAGAACAAATGTGTGTCTGAAAGTGATATATAAGCCTTCCTTATTTGAACACAGAAAGATGGACACACCCGATTAATGTACACCATTGCATAGCATACCCTGTTTTTTTCTGTCCTGTTGGAAACGAGAATACAATATTTTCATTATGCCTTAACTTAACTCTAATGCCATTTCCTAAATTGAACCCCTGAATGCCATCACCAAAAGCAAACTTCAAGGCCTTAAAACCTTGTGATGACAAGCACATTGTGGAGATTTTCTCCCCCCCCCTCTCTCTTACACACACACACAATCGCACATACATTGCACCCTTTCTTTTTCACCTGATAATTCATGAAACTACCTGGTCTAAATCAGTACCTGATTAGAGGGACACATTGAGAACATGTGGCTGTGATGTCCAGAGTTGAGTTCCAGGGTCCTGCTTGGATTATCTGATCTGTACTAAGAAAAGACAGAAAGTCATTACACTGCTACTGTTTGATCTGAATTGAAACTAAATTGCACTAAAGGTTAAAATCATTCTCATTAGTAGTGTGAATTGTAATTCTATTTATATTTTTAAGTATTTAAAAACTTTCTGAACACCTCACACCAATTTGTCAGCATTGAGTTTTAAGTAGAGTTAGTAGTAAAAATGTCTGAGGAGGGGATTTGTGTGTGCAGTCAAAGAGACGGTTGGCTTGAATGAGCTCGGGCTTGGCTGGTCTATGGGCTAATGAGTGATGGGGAACTCTCCGGGACAGTCTTGACAACCAAAATGCTGATTGCCATAAGCATTCGTCTCACACACACACACACGCAGACCTGTGCAAGGCGAGTGAAAGAAGTTTGAACCCTGTCTTATGAAGTGCACAGGCACACAGAGATGGAAACCCAAAGAACGACTCATTAGGTCCCAGTGTTAATGGATTTATTAACAGGCCTTTTGTTAAATCTCAAGCCCATTTAATGGAGCGTGTCTTTCTCAATGAAATGTTGATATTTATCAGTTTAACATACAGAGTGTAAAAGACATCCGGTTGTTTCAAACCAAGGGCCATCTAATAAAATGGTTTGTATTTATGAATCATAGATCAGCTGGAGGATTCTAAAGTCAGGCAGTGTAATTATTTCTCTTCTTAGCTTTACTCACAAGCAAATGAGCGTTGTTCTGTAAGCACCAGTGTCTTAATGTAATGGCGCTGCTTTAAATGGTCTTTGCAATCTTATTTTTGAGACCTGCTTTCAATTTTAACCCAGCCCGGATGCACTGGGAGGTTATGTTTTGAATAAGGCAGCTGGGATTTTACGCACACTAAGATCTCATGGTTTATCCCAGCCTCATAGAATACCATTGGCACAAAGACCCACCAAGCTAATATCTGTAACTTCAATATCTGTGACCTCAATATCTGTGATGACGCTGGGTGGCATGAAAAACACAAATAAATGACTCATTCAAAAGTTAATACTTAAATAAATAAACAATCTGAGCTAAGTAAAATCCCACAACATTTAGGTTTAGTTATCCAATAGGGGAGAGTGTGA
>JACXGK010009218.1:0-20386 GCA_016801125.1 Novumbra hubbsi
GGGGGGGGGGGGGGGGATTGCTCAGTCTAGATTGTCCCTTGGAGATTTTTACAGCGAGGAATATAATCTGATTGGTGATTAAAAAAAGATCACGAAAGTGTTTCTCATCTGGAAAGCAGAACAGAAGACAAAAGATCCACTGTTGAATTGGAGATGTTAGTGATTTACTAGGGGATTACAAAATGAGTACATTACAGGAAATTAGAGTGCTTCAAAGAGACTTGTTGTGTTCTGTTGTTGGAGGGTTCTATTAGAAGATGCTGCTGTTCTAGAAGCCTGTCAGAGAGCAAGGAAGAACAGGTTATATAATGTTGAGGAAATAAACTCCTCATTCCTTGACTTTGTGCCAAATTTTCTTTCTCAGAATCTAATAAAGTTGGACCTGCTGTTTTCAAAGACTTTCACAACCACTATAGCCTGCAGACCACTAGTTACCCAATGGGACTCGCTCGGTGCAAGTATTACAATACCCAATCTTTTTTAAAACTTGCAGTACTAACAACAAACAAGTTGTGAACATCCCATACCACTCAGCTGAGTGATGTTGATAGATACTGAATAGAGTCAACATAGTTCTCGTTATTACAAAAATGGCTTGGCAATGACAAGCTTTTTTTTTTTATTACCGAAGGACACTTAGAAACAGGGCAGTTTCACATTCTCCTGACCGCAGACACAGAAACTTGTGGCCTCGGAAACATGGGTGTCATTTCCTGATATTCATAATGAAACTGTGGGTGGCTGATGTCTCTAATTGTGACAATACCCATCCAAAACATGGTATTGTAGGACTAATAATAGTAAAATAAAACAATTACTAACACCATTTCCATAACTTGATGCATGTCACAGCTAGCAAACACCCTTCAATGCAGCCTTACACCAACTGTATCCCCAGGAATTACCTTTGTATGCACCTATTTTGTAAACCACAATTACGTTCAATGGCATCAATTTATGTTTGAACATGAATTAGTGCAAGGGAACTCGCAGTAACAAAAAAAGTTTAAGCCAATTGAAACACACCGATCCCTCCACAAAAAAAATGTCATCTGGATGGAATCGAACTCACAACCATCGGACTGAAAGTTGTTCACGGAAACCAGCCTACTGTTCCCGCCCACAACGCCCTAGCAACCAGCCTCTATATTTAACTATGAATATGTTCAGAACTTCCCCTGGAGGCTGGTTACAACAGTAAACAGCAGGGCTGATCAGTTCGTTCTGAGCGTAATAGCATTTTGCTAAAATTATATTTAAAATGTGGTCCCAGAGATTGAACGTCACTGTGGACCCCCACAGCCCAACACTGACCAGTCCATCTGGACCTACATAAAAAGGACCACTGCAAGGCAACAACAATAATACGCTACCAGCGCCTTGGCCTTTAGACGTCTTTAGACTCTTCCAGTATGAAACTGCCATCAACGCAGTAGTTAACCAGCAACATGAGATACAGCAAAGCATCGGCAATGTAGCCGCAATCTCTGCACAGTAAAAAACATCTATCAGCAAAGGGACAACAACAAAGGATTAGAGGAAGTCTTTATGGGCCCATATCACGTCTTACAGGCCATATATTCGCCAGGTTAAACACACATCCCTTCGTCTGTTATCTCAAAGGCAAATAACCTGAAAGAAACGGCACGTTTTGTACCCTCTGTCTAGAATAACAGCCCATATATTCCAGGGCATCCAAGGTAAGAGAGATGCAGAGACTTTTAACTATTCAAACTAGTAAATAACTTTTTGTACATTAAAGCCATGTCCAAAAGTTTTGAGAATGATTAGTATTGGTTTACACAAGATTTACTGCTGCAGTGTTTTTAGATCTTTTGTTAGATGTTACTATGGTATACCTAAGTACATGCAAAGATTCAAAATTCGCCCTGGCATGCTGTCAATTAACTTCTGGGCCACATCCTGACTGATGGCAGCCCATTCTTGCATAATCAATGCTTGGAGTTTGACAGAATTTGTAGGTTTTTGTTTTTCCATCTGCCTTTTGAGGATTGACCACAAGTTCTCAATGGGATTAAGGTCAGGGGAGTTTCCTGGCTACGGACCCAATATTTCAATGTTTTGATCCCTAAGCCAGTTAGTTATCATTATTGCCTTATGGCAACGTGCTCCATCATGCTGGAAAAGGCATTGTTTATCACCAAACTGTTCTCGGATAGTTGGGAGAAGTTGGTTTCTGAAATGTTTTGGTATCATTCTAAATTCATGGCTGTGTTCATAGGCAAAAATGCAAGCGAGTCCACTCCTTTGGCCTTGGAAGCAACCCCTCGCATGAATGGTCTCAAGATAATTTTCTGTTAGCATGACACAGGACTGATGGTAGCACTCAACTTTGCTTCTCAGAAAGGGGATTCATCTGAGAAAGTGACTTTACCCTATTCCTCAGCAGTCCAATCCCTGTACCTTCTGAGGAATATCAGTCTGTCCCTGATGTTTTACCTGGAGGGAAGTGGCTTCTTTGCTGCCCTTCTTGACACAAGGCCATCCTCTAAATTACTTCACCTCACTGTACATGCAGATGAACTAACACCTGCCTGCTGCCATTCCTGAACAAGCTCTGCACTGGTGGTGCCCCGATCCCACAGCTGAATCAGCCTTTGTGTTGCTGGACTATCTTGGGCGCCCTGAAGCCTTCTTCACAACAATTAAACCTTGATCCTTGAAGTTCTTGAAGATCCCATGAAAAGTGGATTAAGGTCCAATCTTGCTAGCAGCAATATCCTTGCCTGTAAGACCCTTTTTGTGCGAAGCAAAGTTGACTGCACGTTTCCTTGCACGTAACCATAGTTAACAGAGGAAGAACAATGATTTCCGGCCCCACCCACATTTAAAAGCTTCCAGTCTGTTTTTTTAACTCAATCAGCATGACAGAGTGATCTCCAGACTAGTCACTCTCAGCTGTGTTAACGAGAGGATCACTGAGACTCAGCTGGTCCTTTTGTGGCAGGGCTGAAATGCGGTGGAAATGTTTTTGGGGGGATTAACTTTATTTTCATGGCAAAGAGGGATTTTGCAATTAATTGCAATTCACAGCTGTATGTTATTTTGGGTATCAGTTTTGTGCCCATACATTTTGGAACAATAGTCAAATGTGCTACTTTTGTCGAACATTCAAGGCATATGAAAATAGTTATAAATACTTTAGAGGCAAAAGTACAGAATTGCACTTTTTATTATTGGTTGTTCCTAGTCCAACATTTTTGTATTGGGACAATACAACTTAAACGTAAAATGTAAAAAAAAAAGTCTGGAGTCTGCAAACAACTGAAAAGACCAAACTCTTGGTATCGCATTGTGGGATGCTTTGCCAACCCTTTACTTCTGCCATTTTGAGCTGCTGCTTGTTTATTGAAGTTTCTCATTTAAATCTCCTCTTGAGCAATTGAAATGCACGTTCAATCAGATTTAAATCAGGAGGGCTAGGTTGGTTAAAAACACAAATCCTATTATGGTCTTTCTGTTTTTGGGGTGGATCTTGTGCATCTTGCAGGATAGCCTCTTCAATTCTACAGGCAATATTAATGTGAGCAGTAGATTCTGAAACTTCCACCTCAGCATTCTGGAGGTTGTAGGTGATTTCTGAGACACTTACTTTAGGGCTGTTTTGCACGGCTCTGGTCATTTGTCTGCCCTTACCTGCAGATGTCTTCCTTGGCCGACAAGTCCTTGCAGATTGCTTAAGACATCAGTAGTTTCTTCCTTTTGTCAGGACTTTCCAAACTGTTTATTGGGCTATGCCCGACTTTATGCAATTGACCTAATAGAGTACCTTTTGCTTTTCTTTCATAGACAGCTCCCTAGTCTTCATGCTGTAATGTGTCTACTGACACCAAACAGACTCCAAAGGCAAGATACAACTGAGACTACCCATGCACAGTAGTTTGAAGAATCATTGCAACAGGAAACACCTGATCAATGACAAACATGTGTGAATCAAATGCCCCAACACTTATGCTCACATTAAATGGAGACTGAATGCCTGACAATGCTGTTATGATTAGCGGGTAAAAAATAAACATTGAAACAGACAGAAATAAAAAGGTGGCATTGTTTATTTTCCCCTCATATTCATCTTTTAAATGTTTTTTTATTTTTTATTTTTTTTAAATATGCCTTGAGTGTACACTACAGAATAAAATAGCAAATCTGACTTTACTGTACAAACACTTAAGGAAGACACTGTGCACTGTCTTTGGAAAGTATTCAGACCCCTTTGTTTCCAATATTACATGTCTTGCCATCAACCTACACATACTCCAGAATAACAAAGCAAAGACATATAGACATGCAGGCCTATTTATTGACAATAAAAAAGAAAGATCTCTCATTACATACATTTCAAGAACCTTTGCCATGACTCTCCAAATTGAGATCAGATGCATCCTGTTCTTTCATCATAGTTGACTTGCCTCTAAAACTTAATAGGACTCCCCAACTGGCACATACAACTGATTTAGGCACACATCTGTCTATATAAGGTTCCACTCATCCATCTTGATATAAGGTCACATTCAGTACTTTATTGTAGTGGCAAGATGAAAGCCCTGAACAAAAGGCATTTGACAGGCCACCCGAAAGACCCTTGAGATATTGGACCGGACCGATGAGACCAAACAAATTCAGTGGGCTCCAGCTGGCAAAAGCAAATGGCTAAAAATCACTCCTACAGTGAAGGAAGGTGGTGGAAGCATCAGGCTATGGGGATGCCGTGGGTAGTTTACAAAGTATACAACACAATGAAGTGTAGAAGCCCAAATACTTTAAGGTGGCACTGCAAGATTTGTACATATGTTCAGAAAGAATTGTGGGTCAGCTCTCAGGATATCTTGAGTTTATTAAAATTAGAAAGTAGAATTATTTCAGTTGAAGAGGCTGAAAACCCATTCATAAAATAACTCAATCAGTTTAATCGGTTTTGCAAAGAAATGCTCTGCTATAAATGTCATTCTCGTGACAATGTATCCTAAAATAATGATAAAAGTGGCTAGATTGAATCTCTTGGTCAGCATGCACAAATTATATTGTGCTGTTCTTGAGAAAGAGAGTAATACTCACTTGCTTCTACAAATTATTCGTGGTTGGTCCAGACAGGGCCAAATCTGAGATATACTCTGTGTTACAGCAGCATGGTATCCTCTAAGTTTAGCACAATAAATTATACAATAAATACTCTGGCGTGCTGTACAGTATATGTATAGTATATGTCGGGTCTGACCAACACCTGCCTTCACAGTACCATAATAATGCTGTAATCTGCTTGACAACAGCCATCTATGATTGGGACAGACAAAATTACAAGTGCTTTCCAATACCCACTGAAGTCCTACTGTGATCAGCGGGTGAGAGGGCCCGTGTAACGGGCCAGGGCGGGCCCGTGTAACGGGCCAGGGCGGGCCCGTGTAACGGGTCAGGGCGAGCCCGTGTAACGGGTCAGGGCGAGCCCGTGTAACGGGTCAGGGCTAGCCAGTGTAACGGGTCAGGGCTAGCCAGTGTAACGGGCCAGGGCTAGCCAGTGTAACGGGCCAGGGCTAGCCAGTGTAATGGGGGACAGGGCTAGCCAGTGTAATGGGGGACAGGTACAGTTGTCCCAAATGTGGTTAGCTAACATTCTGTAGTACCCATGTAGAAGTTGTGCTTTTTGCTGTTGTGGGTAAAATGGCACATTGGTGTGCTGACCTGAAGTGGTACCAAACGAAGATCATTTCAGCATAACATAACGTGATGGTTGATTTCAGTATACTATTGTTTCCCAAAGAGGTTTTCTGAGACCCTTTTGAAATCAGTTTGACCAGAAACCAAAGTGTTTTTCAATTCCTTACATTTAATTTGACATCATATCAGATGAACTTTGCGACAGAGCTTACTGAGCCTTTTAAAGGGAAAAGCCCTCATATAAATTCACCTGCGGCCAATTGGCTACAAAGCTTTTTCCAGAGCAGAGAACACTTCAACAAGGCCTTGTATTTCTCTCAAGTACACAATGAACAAGGACATATACTAAGTGGCTGTGTTACCAAGCAGACATATCATCACAGAACAGCTTGATGCAGCCCACAGAGACATCTTCTCCTCATCAAGACACCGACTGCATTCCTCAAGTGGAACTTCGTCACCCAGCATCAGGGAGAGCATTGCAATTCCTCAACTGAAACCAAAACACACTCTGCAAAAATTTAAAAAGCTGGCATAATGACCAAATAATGATCTTCAGATAAATCTGAACTTTGCAGGTGTTAGCATCTTAGGACCATAGACCCACTAGCACCTTGCGAAGGGAGAGGGTATACTATCCCAGTCTCTTAACTCAAATGGAACCACAATGTAAACTGAGTATCTGACAATTTACTCAGGACTTTAGCTCTGGGTTAACCAAGTGGTGGGTCTACAAGGCTGGATTTACAAATGCTATAGTCCTCTAACTGAGCTTCGGACAGAACTTGCTTTTGCAGTGTCTGCAAACAAACGGGTGCCTCTGTATTTCAGGAGATCAAAGAAAAGCATCAGTAAAGTGGCCACTGCCTCCTTAATGGGACTTCCTTAATCCAGACCGGTTTCACAGCCGTGATTCAGATTAGTTTAACTTTTATTGAGCTCAGTCTTTGCTACCACACACTCACCGGCTTGCAGGATTGCAAACATCTCAGAAGTTACATTCATGATGTAACCTCCAAAATATAGGACATTTCTCCCAAGTGTTGGAGGAACTGACTTAGAATACATCGAACCTGTTGTGTTTTGTTTAGACTTCATCTGGTAAGCAATCCAAGACAACCTATCGACAGGAAAGTGTAACCTATATATGCAGATCAGCATACTTTACAGTATGGATTTCCACTCTGTATTTTCAGCAAAGCAAAACAAACGTCAGATGGTTCCCGCAGATCGGGAGGGAACTTCTGCTTCATCACTCGCTAACTGTCACGTTTGTCTAACAGTTTGAGAAAACTAACCAGAAATACAAGCTTAAGGAGCAATATACAGACCGTCATCACCTTCAAAAGAAAAAGTTTGTCAAATAATACTAGGACATTGAACGTCCACTTCCTACCGGGCCGAAGGACAGAAAACCAGAAAAGTACATTTACAAATCATTCTATACAAAATTCTGTCTAGTTTCACAAGCGACACGTTTCAGACTGATTATCCATGGAGTAACCATGGTAACAGGCAGATGTTTAGGCAACATAAGAGACAACCAGACAACTGGATGATGTAAAGAGAGGATTGGGGCCACAGTACGGTTGGTGTAGGCCACAAAAAGGCAGAGAAACACACAGAGGCTGGCTTCAGTATACTGTACCTGGTCTCTTTCGTGTGGAAGAAGTGTGACACATGGAAGAGCCAATGGGGAAGCACCCAGACACCTCTGACTCCTCCCATCCGTTCTACTCCCACCCTGATTCAACCGGTAGCGTGGGCCATTTTTGGACAGCCGCCCGTTGTTGACCGCCCTTTTGGCGGCCAGCCGTAACCTCTGCTGGAACCCCGGGTTGTCCAGGACATGAGAGAGGTTCTCCTGGTTCCTCAAAAACCTCTCGATGTTCTTCAGAGAAGAGCCATTAGTATCATTCAGACCCTCGATCGCCCTCCTCAGGATTTTATTCCAATCAACGTGACGGAGGTCACCCGGATTCCAAATAGATCCCTTAGATCCTCTCAGCGATGGCAGGGAGGGGTGCGCACTTAAAGGCGTGGCCAATAACGCAGTTGACGATGCAGATGAACACGTCGATGACGAAGATACTCCTCTCCCAGGGTGCTCGGGGTCTTTGTACGACGCGCTACCCTTATTGGTGACTTTGAGAATGGAACCATCATGAACGCCTAACTCCAACTGCTCCAGAACGGTCCGCTTGTCCAGGCTGTGCGACGTGGCCACCGCATGACAAATACGCTCCTCTGAAGGCCTCTGCTTTTGCCTTTTGATCTTCTGTATTGCTTCTAAAATCCACTGCGTATACAGAGGGTTGGCAAGTTTTACCATGGTTAAACAATGAGATTCAGGAAAAAGTGATCCATAGAGACTTCCCCATGAAGTTAGAAAACATTTGGTACATCCAACGCATCATGAGAAGGTCAAACAGTAATGCTCCACCGCGGCATCAAAATCCCCTCACAGTAAATCCTCCAAGGTGGTAGCTCGCAAGTAGCGAACACAAAAGAGTTGAAAACGGTTGGTAAATTCCTTAGACCCTGAATAGGATTCCTTCAAATGCTGTCGCACAATTCCTTCAGGTTCCGAATGACACCTAGAACACAAAAATAGATAACAATGGCGATAAACAAGACCAAAAGATGGTACATAATACTCCGCACATGAACAATCAATAACTGAGCCAAAATGTCCCTATTAGTTTCAACCAGTTGGCCTAACACCCAATTAGGTTGTTTACACAGGGCACCCAATTCAGATATTTTTTCTAATAATTGGTCTTCCGAGCATTTGCATTAGATCTTATCTTCACAAATCAAACACCTTTTTCAGAGCTGATCTGATTGGTCAAACCAATTACAAAAGAAAAAAAACATGATCAGAGTTGGCCTGTCTTTAAAGCATCCCCATTTTATCCACCGAGCCATGACCAACATTGAGAGTACTTGGATTAGTAGTCGGTTTTCTCACCATACCTCGTTTCACACTGAACACAACAACAGAAGATAAAGGTCAACAACACTCAAGAGAAACGAATGGATTATGGGTCTATCAATTCAAACAGATTGAAGATGTAGACAATCTATGGGGGTTAAGGATGGGCTAAATGTTACTTAATCCGTAGCGGGAGTCCGATTCAATAATCCACTGACCGGCCTTACCCTATGCAGTAGTTCGTGATAAATATATATTAATTTGACATGACACACTGAGTGTATCCTTACAAGGGGACAAAATGTAACATGCTAGTTGGCTTTCTATGTTATGAAAATAAGTTGTGATATATTCTTATTTTTTAACCGATATTTAATTGGTTCCTGCAACATCCCCAGCTGACTAAGATATCTGGACAACTCCGTGGCAAAGTTAATGTTTTTATCCATCAAACTGTTTTTCTAATCATCTGTACAATATACTATAGCACAAGAAGGGAAATCGAGTTTGACTTCTTGGAAGCGAGTTTGACAGCTTGGATGCGTAAGGAGAGGAAAAAGGGATTAGTTAATTTTAGCAGTCGGCGCTACTTGAATGTCAGCTGCACACCGTCAATTCATATTGTGGCGCTTTGACAGCTGTCGAGGGATCGTTATCGGAAATCTATGACCGCAATTTAATGTTCAAACTAACATGAGACGCGAACGAGCGATAAAAAACATGTAACAAACCTTGACTTGTATCAGCTGAGTTGTAGGAAATAACATTGATGCCCTGCATTACTGGTGTGACCTAAACAGTCGCCATTTTGTTACAATGTTGTAGTTTACATAAATCCGACATGACGCTGATTACAATCCAATGGAGTCTCATTAAACCTTACCTACACTAATGTGCCCTCCCTAGCAACTTTAATATTGGCTGTAAAGACCAGATCCGATTTCTGATTTGATAAAGTACATGTCAATCAGTATACATGAGCTCGTTTTAGAAGGGATAGCGTTGGCTGCTTGATCTGTCACTACACTCAATTGACCCGCCTCTTAAGGTGTCTTCTCTTATCGAGTACCAATGTTTTATTTACACAGCGTACTTATCATCCTTTGATAGAAGTGTGTGGCCTAAAGGGACAATTTGGTATAAAAGTGTTTATCTAAATTAGATTGTTATACATTCACGTAAGATATTGCTGCTTTTTGGCGGAATTGATTTTGATTATACCCAATGTAAAAAGCTATCCCACCTTTACTACAAGTCCAGCTTGAAACGTTGGTAACACTTTAAAATGATTATTGATAATTTTTTACATTAATTGTTTTGGTAAATTCGTAATTTATTAGCCAAAACGGTGTGAATATGTGACTGCGAATTCAAAGCAGCGCGCTTTAAATTGTTACAAGGTGGCTATTACTGTGCTAATGTTGTGCATGCTAAACCGACACTTCGTTCCCCACCATAAGAAACTGCTGCTCTCATTTATTTCCAACTCATGTGGAAACCTACCAGCCTATTCCCACAAGCACCGATAATAAACTGTTTTCACTAACTCGTGTACCAAATAAAAGGAGTAGGCCTAGAGCACACACACTAATCCTTCAGAATTTCCTATCCATCAAGCGATAGAATTTCTCTACATAGCACATAGCGCCTGCCAGCACTACAGCGATCAACATTCTAGGCTACCGTGTAAATCATGACAACACTTATTATCGAGATAATCTTGCCCTGTATTTCCGACCGGAAAATTAACACAAGGGGGGAAAATTCCACATACAAACTGAGTCGTTGACCCGAGTAATCGGAGAGTAGCACCATCTTCACTGTTCTTCAATAATAAATGTATCGCTACAGTTTTGTGATCCGTCCATTTCTCTAACACTAGCGGATCCATTCGCGTTTACACCTTAGTCGGTGATATATGCTACAGCGGCTTTGAAATGTAGCCTACATGGTTCAAAAAATGCGCCGATGCTGGTCAAGGAGGCAAAACAAATTAGTCCTAAACAAGTTTCATGCAAGGATGAATGTAACCAGTGAGGGGAAAAAGGTATCGGCTAGCTACCGTAAATATAGTTACCTCTTCAAGTTTTTTTCTCGGATACAGTCTTCTTCATTATCACGATGACACAAACCAAACGATGATCGTCTTAAAAACACTTACAGCGGCACATCCATTGGGGGTTTCGTTGTATTTTTAATCTCTAAACGATTCGCTGAAGGCTCGCTCTGAGACAGAGAGGACCTGATAACTACTAATTGAAAGGTTAATCTACATAGCAGCCTGTGACAAAGTGGTACCTCCCTCCCCCTTCTTCTTCTTCTTCAGTGTAGACATCCCTACTTCAGTCAGCGTGGTGGAGCGGACCGTCGCCCGTGTAGTAGTTGCGCTTCTAACAATGATCATAGGCAAATTTATAATGTCACTTATACTTTTTACATTAACATATCCTGGAATGTCATGGGAACAAGTAAAAACACAACATTGATCCTCATATGCCCATGCATGTAGGTAACATATACGGAGGGTGCTATATTCACATCTGTAGCCACACTTAAATTAGTAGTATATGCCGTTATCTTCGAATAACTTTCTAGAAACTGCATTTTAATTGTCTAACACGTTGTTTCCCAGAATTTTGGGATCAGACAAATAGCTATAGTTCATGTTTCCAGAAGCAATTTCAGATTGGCCCAATCTTGATATAATGAAGACGTCAAGTCCTTGATCATAACATAAAATCGTTACATTATGAATAATGA
Organism: Novumbra hubbsi; assembly: GCA_016801125.1. Lineage (NCBI taxonomy): Eukaryota > Metazoa > Chordata > Actinopteri > Esociformes > Umbridae > Novumbra > Novumbra hubbsi. The sequence goes on from JACXGK010009218.1 coordinate 11,369, forward strand.
TACCTTCAAACACAATATTGATTCTGTATCTCAGGAACAACATAATACAGAACTACATTTTGAAGGAAAATTGGAAGAGAACCCCAACAATGAATTAGGTGTAATCTGTCAAAATGGACACCAGTTCAAATAAACAGAATCATTCTCATTATGGAAAACATCCGTCAGCAACGTCGAGATGTTACAGCCAAAAACCGGCAGTGTATAATGTCATGAATTACATCCAATCCGCCATTGCACATTTATGTAACAGACTGTCATTTAACCACAGCACTAACACAACATGCGTAACCTGAGTAGGACACGTGGGGACATGACATGATGACATCCTATTCTGTCATCCTCACAGACAGAGGATACATTGAGACACAAATTACATCCCATAACCCATGTGGTGATTACATTTAATAAAGACATACAGGACAATCAAAACAGTGCACTAGTTCAAAGGAAATAGATGGAGATCTCGGTGGAGGGAGTGATTCATGTGTTGGTGTTGCGAGTAGTGAACCAATATAAAAACTATTATGGATCACCTACTTCTTTCAGATTATAGTTACATAAAACCTACATTTTGAACTGGTACGTTATATTCAGGTAAATCAAATCAATTGTGGAAAAACTTAGATGTAATCCACGTTGATAATGGTAACCAAATAAAGACCATGTTACATGATAATAAAGGCACATGATTGTACTGAACCTGAATGACAAAATAAAAAATCTATTACTAAACATGTTTACAGTGTCTATACTTGAAGAAATATTAGCTAATCTGCCATAAACAATGGTCACTTCACAGGAAATGTAAATTGAAATGAGTTTGACATAAGTAGAATGACAATGTTGTTCTAATTATAAATACATAATAAGGATGATACATTTCATCAAGAGAAAAGCAGAGGATAATTTGCCTTTGTGTGTGTGCGTGTGTTAATCTGCCTACACAAACACATCTTGTGTGTCTCTGTCAGTGAGTGTCTCTGTGCATGTGTCTCTGTGTATGTTGTGTGTCCCTGTTCGTATGTAGATATCATTCGTGTCACCCTAGACCCCAGCGAGCCAGGCACCAGGTCTTGACTCTTAGAGCCACTCGCTGCTGTATCCTGAGCATTGGTCCAGCAGTCTCATTTGCATTAGAGCGCGCGTCCCAAACAGACCCCCTGGTGCACTACTTTCAACCGGTGTGGCTGAGGCCTTCAGGCAGCGCTCTGTACAGGGAATAGGGTGCCGTTTGTGACTCAAGCGGAGCATGTGCCATCCGCACAGCCTGCCCATCCCCCACCCCCTCTCTCTCAGCCCTCGCCAACCAGCCTCCTGGTCCTGTTCGGGAACGCGGCTGCCCGTCTGCGGGGCACAACACCGCTCTGCTCCGGCTGCGTCCCCAGACAACCCCCTTTTCCCTTCAGAGTGCCCTTGTTTTTCGGCCAGAGCCACATGCAAGTCACGCACCGCTTTAGATCAGAGCTCGACGGCAAGGGCCCTTGTCAAAGGACGTGCACGGCAGAGGTCGCCATTTGGGGCACCAGCGCAGAGAGCCATGATTCAGCAGTGACAATGAGGAACGCCTAGCTGCTGCGAAAAGGAAAACTAGCATCCGCAGTATTGTACCTTCAGCATCTCGGCGAGAGGACAAAGCGGAAGACAACAGTGGTTCCACACAGCACAGCCTGCCCGTCCCATGGTGAGCTTCCACCCGGGTCCCTTCAGGACCAACGCCACGTCTTTGAATGTGTGAAGTGCAAAAGGAGAGTGAACCCTGCATCCAAAATATCCCCCTATTCCCTTCATGGTAAACGTCTTCTGACCAGGGTCTGTCTGTCGATGTGTGTGGGCCCTGGCCAAAAGGAGTGCACTAAACAGGGGATATGGCGCTATTTGTGACTCGTACTTTATGTTTGTGTTTTGCCATCTGTCATATTGAGAAGCAAATGAACCAGCTGCTGTGGAGTCTGATCTCAGCCAATCAGAAGCGTGCTCCTTTTCAAAGCGCATCTGTGTGAAACCTTAAAAACACTGATGAAACAAAAAGTGGCTCAAAGTTGTTAATAACATTTTGGCTGGAGTGCGTTTTCACCTAGACACCCTGATTAGCATAAACGCATAAACCCAGCCTCATTAAATGGATGCACAGCCTCTTTCGTAAGAGGTGCTTGAACGGGATTTCGCTTCATATTTAATGAGCCCCGAAATTATGGGAAAAAATATATGAAAACAGGTTGTGCCAGGTACAATAATCTAAACCCAATAGGTTAACAAATGGTACATTATATAATGTCTGTGTGTGTGTCTGTGAGTGAGTGGGGGGGAGTGTAATCCATAACTTAACTTCAACTCAGTGAATGCTGGTAGATTGCAGTTTAAATTCCTCAGTATTTTGACCAGAAACTCTAATAGCAACGGAGCAGACAAAATGGGCTCCAGTCAAAAGGGGTGGACTCTACTTATAGAACAGTGTGCCACTGGTACTACCAACTAATAGTCCTTAAGATCTATTATCCATTTTGTGCGTGTGGCCCTCCCCCGTGCCCGGAGGGTTGGAGGGACGGTGAGGGGCCTCTCCCGGGGGTGTGGCCCTCCCCCGTGCCCGGAGGGCGGTGAGGGCCCTCCCCCGTGCCTGGAGGGTTGCGGTGGGAGGAGAGGGGCCTCCCCCGTGCCTGGAGGGTTGGGGTGGGGGAGAGGGGCCTCTATCCGGGCTTGTCTTTAGTCTCCAACACCCGGCGACAGCACAGCTGGGTTGCGAGGGGATCAGGCTAATTTCCAGGGCTCTCTAATGATCCCCATGAAGAGCAACCACTAATCCCCTACCGGTCCAGGCACTAATGGTACTCTATTTCATTGTTAGTGCACTCCTTTTACCCAGGGCCTATGGGGTTATGGTGGCACGGAGGGCACGATGTAGAGAATAGGGAGTCATTTGGGACATATTAATATAGATCCTTGAGGCTCTTAGAGTGTCCAGTTAGAGCCCCTCAGTCTGTTGGACAGCATTCACACAGACATTATGACTGGATTTTCTTCATTTTTTGCACTAATTGGCCTTTTGATCAATCACATCAGATTTTTTTTCAGCGCTGGTCTAACTGGTGAAAAGACTAATTAGTGTAAAACTATATTTAAACTGAACAAGCTGAGCATTGACAGCAGCCATAGGCCTGGGACTGGAAGCCTGTTTGTTAATAATTGAGGTTATGCCATTTTCCATCATGTTGTCCTGTAACTCAACAGTGAACACCCTTTGCAGCCAGGTGGACAAAATCATTAGGATGTTTCAATCTCAACCACCTTCAATCTTCCGTCAAATTTCGTTGGTAGAGGGTTAAGGAACAGCTTGTTGAAACCTAAATAAATGTGTTATTGTATTTGTCAACTCATGACAAGGCTTGGAAGTGCATCAAAAAGACATTGACAGTCTCAGACCACCCACGGCTGGTGTTTAATGAACAATTGTGTGCGTCATAGCGACAGTTTTATTATGTCATTCAAAAACATTGAGGAAAATAATAATGAAATCAATTCAAAAAATCTATCATTATTTATCGTAGGATCCTGAGTTTTGCTAGACTAAATTGTGACCTGACCAGGAAAAACTCCTGATCCTAATCAGACATTATAACGGTTGAATTTTAAAGCATATATATTTATGAATGACCCTTAGATACACACTGTCAAGACAGATAAAAAATGATATTAAATGTAGTCATTTTAAAAAGGACAGATGGTAAATGGTAGCTTATGGGCTGTTGTTTAAAAAAAACTCAACTGAAGGCAATGTAATCACTGACAGGCGATAATGTAGTCAAGTTACGACACACATCCCAATGCCGATGGCCTGATTCGTCCGCGGACGTATCGCAAACCGGTAGCAGCCTTTGAGGCATTAAGACTCAATACACAGAGCTGATTGGCCCAACCGCTGTAAGGAAATAAACGTGTAAATGACAGGGCCGCGGTGGGGAATGATGGGACATTAACAGAAGCTTGGTTTCTCCGGGAAAGTACATCCTGCCCGTCTGATGATGACATTGGCTGCATAGTGGCCTGCCCGAATGCACTCCTCCAATGGCCTCTCCTGGACCAGTTCTGACAGGAAGCCTGGGAGGAGAGAGGGTCAAAGGGCGGGGGTCAGTGAAGGAGTGAATCTGAGCCATTTCTATCACAGTGCCACAACTGAGGGCGAATCAGCACCCGCTAGGCCTGTTCACTAACACTGAACGTGCAGCTTGAGAAAGGAGGAGAAAGACGGGTCTACTGTACCGCCCACAAAAGCATCTCCAGCCCCGTTCGTGTCCACGATGTCATTCTGGTCAATGTCCAGAACAGGGAACACGGTCACTTTCTCACCTGGAAATGCAAACAGAGGTCATTAGTCACGTGGTTTCCTCGATTATTAAGATCCACAAGACCTTGGATCAAGACGTTAAGCACACCGATGCAGGCCCACTTCTGAGGCAATACACACCGATCAGTCAGTTACGTCAATTCATAGCAGATGACATCCTCAGGTTTAAAGCCAAAAGGTCCATGTCTTTTGCCAGTGTTCCATATTTGGTAAAACTTCATATTGCATCATGTTTGGATGGATATGTTGTTGGTAGTGCAAGAATGGGTAACAATTTTGATTTAAATAACTCACAGAATCTCTCGAAATTAAAACCATTATTAGTGCAGTATTTTATCTTCAGTAGGAAGTATTGCTTCAATTATCAGTAGCACATGTAGTTCAAAAGAGACTAAGTCAGAAGAAGGAAACTGCCAGGCAAAAAAAAGAGAATATACCAGATGACTTGTCCTGAGGTGTAGAATGACATTAAATCAGGAACTTATGTTTGTGTAATCTAAACCACACATAAGATATTCAAACAAACCAAGATGTGCTTCACAAATTTCGCCCTATTATTTTTTGTGTGCACACTTTTTAACCAGGGCCCAGAGACATGGATGCACGCAAGTTTCTAGGGCCGACTCAAGCCTCAGACAGGTGTGTAAGACAAGAGAATGACTGAAATGATTGTTATTGCAATCATTATACAGCTATCAGCAATTTAAATGAACACAATTTATTTTATGTTGCACATGGGAAGAAACAAATAAACTGCTAACAACAAAGTGAATGGGGACCGATGCTGGGGCCCAATGTTTGGGCTCACTGCTGGGGCCCAATGCTGGGGCCCGATGCTGGGCCCCAATGCTGATGCTCACTGCTGGGGCCCGATGCTGGGGCCCAATGCTGATGCTCACTGCTGTATTTCTGAGGTAGATTTTTGGCATTCATGCTTTTTATTGGATGGAGGAGACAGTGGGGAAGAGGGGTAAATGCACAGAAACAGCTTGCTGTCAGAGTCTATCCCGGGGGGTTAATTTCCAACTGAGCTAGAATCGTAGACGGCTTGACCACCTCAGGCCACTCCAACATTCAACTGAGCCTAATTCTATTGAATTACACAGCACATTTAGGCATAAGGTAGATGTCTTTGAAAATAATTCGATACCGTTTCAGACAAATCAAGCCACCGTGTAAAAAGAAGCACATGAAAGGATTTGGCTGACCAGATTTCCTGTTCTAGTAGTCTTTGATGGGCCTAGCCTCACCGCGTGCTACGCCGAGTGCTACCGCCGCGTGCTACCGCCGCGTGCTACGCCGCGGGCTACCGCCGAGGGCTACCGCCGAGGGCTACCGCCGAGGGCTACGCCTAGTGCTACCGCCGAGGGCTACCGCCGAGGGCTACCGCCGAGTGCTACGCCGAGTGCTACCGCTGTACATTCACATCGATATCCCAACCATAATGACACACGCGGCCTGTCAACATTCTCCTCCATTTCTCCTCTGTCACAGAACATTCTCCTCCATTTCTCCTCTGTCACAGAACATTCTCCTCCATTTCTCCTCTGTCACAGAACATTCTCCTCCATTTCTCCTCTGTCACAGAACATTCTCCTCCATTTCTCCTCTGTCACAGAACATTCAGAAATTGCAGCTGATTTTTACTTTGATGATAACTCACTATACACATGTTTTTTGGTTAAGCTAATTAGCACACAAAACTGTTTATCTTAATTAATGTTGCAAATAAGACATGTGGAGCCACCTTCCTCGGGAAAATTATTAAGCAATATCACATGACCCCCAATAATTAACCCCACACTAACACACCCCGTAATTAACCCCACACTAAACTTCTCTCTATTTAACCCCACACTAACACTCCCATCTGTCAGTACTTCCTGTCATCTTCCTTGTCAGTACTTCCTGTCATCTTCCCCGTCAGTACTTCCTGTCGTCTTCCCCGTCAGTACTTCCCGTCGTCTTCCTTGTCAGTACTTCCCGTCGTCTTCCCTGTCAGTACTACCTGTCGTTTTCCTTGTCAGTACTTCCTGTCGTCTCCCTTGTCAGTACTTCCTGTAGTCTCCCTTGTCAGTACTTCCTGTCGTCTTCCCAGTCAGTACTGCTTGCCGTCTTCCCTGTTAATTATTCCTTCCTGGCATTTCACTTCATCCTCACCAGGGACAGGAAAGTCCACATAACTTCTTCAGAGAGACAAATGAGTAGAGTTGACTGAACTGCCAGCTCAGGTTACCAGTGCACCATATTCCCCGCTGATGTGGAAATACAAAGACCTCACTGGCAGATAACTAAATCATACTGTGCTTCCCCAATGGCCACTACCCTATGCAGTGCACTACTTTAGATAAGAGCCAATCAAAAGTAGTGCGTAGGGTCTCATTTGGGAATGAAATCAAAGAGGCCATTAACACTGTGTCTCTGTTGACGTTGGCCGACAACGCGGTTAAAACATAGCTTTGTTGTAATAACTTCACATTTCACTGAAACCAGAGGAAGGTCACCCAGTGTAGTCAGTCATTATAACTTCCCTCCAACATTTAGTTCCGGCTCTCCGATCACCAATAAAAGGAAAAGGTAATGATATGGCAGAATTCCACAAGGTACTGGCAATGCTGTGCAGAGGAGATCCACTGGGAAATATGTGTGTTGGTGTTTATTCAAATGCTTCCGTCTCTAATAGTTAACCTGCAGCATTGATTCAAACTCAAAGACCAAAAAAGAAAGAGGCATTTGTTTTTAGAATGAAATACATCCGTGATATCTGTTTGACATTTTTCTGCGTTCGTTTTATTTGATCTTTGTAACACTAAATAAACAGGCTTGAATGCTTTTCTAATCATTAACAAAAATAATTCGTTCAACAGGCGACTTGCTTTGAAATCTGCACCAATTAAGTACTTTGTTAATTAATATTTTTCCGGAACAATGCACATTATTCACACCGCTGCACTCATTTGAGAGAAATATAAACTGTTATGTGAAAATGAAGACATTTATACCCTGGATATTTAACATACTGAAAAATCATCACACACGCTCGCTTGGCATATAAAAATATTATACAATCTTTTTCATTAGAAATCAATGGCCACTTTAATGCCCTGGCAGAACGGTCTATTGAGGAGGCACTCTGTTAGAACATCCCACCATGTGCCAGCCCAAATCCCATCTCTCTCCACCCCATGGCAAAATGTATAGAAATGCAAGAGAAAAGCTGTAAAGTTGATGGAAGTGTTGTCAATGCCCAGTGGCAAAATTAATAGACTTGAATTAAATTACTTATGAAATGTGTATTAGAACAATAATTTCTCCCCACCCCTTGGCAACATGTATAGACTAGTACAAATTAGCAGTGAAATAGAAGTGAAGAACTCTGGCCTGTGGCTAAATGAATAGACTTGCATCGCATTACCTTCAAAACTTAAAACGTTCCTCTCCGCCGTGAAGATGTTTCGCAACGAGTCGGGGGGCCTCCGACCCAATCTTACCCAGCACCCCCAAAAGTAGGGCCAGCCCTTATTCCAATATCTAGGCTAATTTAACGACTCCGCTTTAATCAATCACATTGTAATTAACGTGAAGCTTGTCAGACATTCAAAATTACTAATGTGCTTTTTGCTCCAGGGTGTGCATTCAACCACACTGCAACATAGGACACACTGACACCCAGTGAATTTCGCTTTATTCAATTGAATAATTATTTAACCTCTCCTCCTAACTGAGGAAAAACTCAATGACCACTATCCTGGCAAACAGAAACACTCAGAATTCAATCTGTTTCAGCACCCTGATAACCAAACACCTTTATTCAGAGTCAAGTTTAAGAGCAATGACACATAATTGTATTACCTCAGTCACTGTAATTACAGGCAAAGGAAATCACGTCAGAGTAGACCAAGACCCGTCTGGTGAGAGACAAGAGGAAGAAACACTGATTGGAGACAATAGAAGAAACAGAGCTGCCAGTCTCGCAGACTCACAGAGGCAGTCTCGCAGACTCACAGAGGCAGTCTCGCAGACTCACAGACGCAGTCTCACAGACTCACAGAAGCAGTCTCACAGACACAGTCTCACAGAATCACAGAAGCAGTCTCACAGACTCACAGAGGCAGTCTCACAGACGCAGTCTCACAGACACAGTCTCACAGAATCACAGAAGCAGTCTCACAGACTCACAGAGGCAGTCTCACAGACTCACAGACGCCGTCTCACAGAATCACAGAAGCAGTCTCACAGAATCACAAAAGCAGTCTCACAGAATCACAGAAGCAGTCTCACAGAATCACAGACGCAGTCTCACAGAATCACAGAAGCAGTCTCACAGACTCACAAAGGCAGTTGCTAATTGATTTAATCACAGGAATACGACTTACAATTTGGGTCCTTGTTCATGAAGCAACTGCAGAACAGCTGACCAGTTTTCCTAGTAAAACACATGACTAATACTGATGGGCCAGCAGCAGTGCTACACTGAGGGTACCATAGAAAACACATGACTAATACTGATGGGCCAGCAGCAGTGCTACACTGAGGGTACCATAGAAAACACATGACTAATACTGATGGGCCAGCAGCAGTGCTACACTGAGGGTACCATAGAAAATACATGACTAATACTGATGGGCCAGCAGCAGTGCTACACTGAGGGTACCATAGAAAACACATGACTAATA
>JACXGK010009219.1:0-20426 GCA_016801125.1 Novumbra hubbsi
ATAGACAACACCAGAGGTTTACAGATAGACAACACCAGAGGTTTACAGATAGACAACACCAGAGGTTTACAGATAGACAACACCAGCGGTTTACAGATAGACGATACATGGATTGTAGAGGGAAAGGTATGACTGACAATGTCCAGTAAGTCCCCCTCTTTCTTGGACTAGTAGTTGCTAAATTGTACTTAGTCCAATCAATTTGGGCCATTCGTGCAGTTACGAAATAGTTCTGAATAGCCGCATTTGTTATAACACCCAACAGACGGAGTGAGCATAAGAGTAGGATGGAAACAATGACCTCAAAGCAATGAAGCAGAAGACTTTCCTAAAGAAAGGATAGAATAAATCCCAGGACATTTGACACTGTCAATTCGACACCCATTGCATGGCAAGTCTAATGCTTTAACCAAGGCTCGGCCAGCTGAAAGGTCCAAACATGTGGCTCAGGATGATTAGTGCTGTAGAGGAGGCAGAATGTTCCGGAGGAGACTAATGTGGGAAAGTGGGAGGGATCAACAGCTTTACTGGAAGAAATCAGGAGAAACGGGTCAGCTATTCTGAAGACGTATGACAAAGAGAGCACACACAAGGAAATATAACATCAAACTACCAGAGCATTAAAGTGAACTTTGAACTTGATACAGGCTTTACATTGGACTTTATTTTAATGCAAGAGTTGTTTCCCGTAGCATGCGATAAAGGATGCCGCGTGTTGTTGGAGAGGCATAACTTTGTACAGTTAGATCCACAGTAACAGAACGTACTGTATGTGACTAAGGAAGTCATGGAGATGGATGCTGTTTTATCAAAGATCACTGATGTGATAATGAGCTTCTGTTCCACTGGAAGACTTGCAAGGTCTATGCATCAGAATGAGGTAAGGATAAATAGCGGAGTCTTTGTGTAATTTGTAATCTTAAATGTGTGGTTTATTTATGGATTTATTTATGTTTTTATCTTATTAACTTTTATACAGATGAAACAGAAAAACTCTTCTTTAAAGGTAGTTGTGCTGTGTATTGGCTTCATGTTCCGACACAAATTGTCTGCTAAATGCTAGGAACATAGTATCCTGTCAAAGACTGAGGTATAAAGACTGAGGTAGTTAGACTGATAAACCTGTGTTACCCAGTAATCATTTGAGATAAGAGGTTAAAAAATTCTTACTTAAATATTGTGAGCATGGGATCTGAACTAGGTTTTCTGTGAGACTAAACAACCATCTATTGGAAAGCCTGAAAAAGACTGATGGAACAGGTGTGAGGAATGAGTTAAAAGTTGAAAATTCTTGCACTGATACATCCTCACTGGGACCGAGTGAACACATTCACTGCAAATGTCTAGCTGTAGAGTCCAGTGCTTTATAGACAGATCTACATTACATAGAAAGTAATGTACTGTTTAAGGAACAGGGTGCTATCTAGGATACATTCTATGACTTTTGTATTTACATTCAAATAATTCAGCATACACTCGTTATCAAGAGCAGCTCAAACTATGAGTGCATATTTTTGATTTCGATACTGGCCATCCACAGTAGTCCTGGTGTTGCAAAGTTCCCCAACTCAACTAGACTGTTTGTATATACCTGTCTCTTGTAACCTTCCTGCTCGTATTGGACTGTATCTCTCTCCTTCTCCAGGTCGGTGCTAAAAATGGAGTTTGCTAGCAGGATGAATGCAGGACAAGACTGCCTTTACCAAGCTGTCAACAAGTGAGTTTGAAAAGTGAAGGCTAATGGCAGAATAATAACAGCAGCAAGATAATAGTTAAAACTTAAAGCAGTTGTTGTTTCAAAGCTGTTGTTTCAAAAAGAACACCAAACAGTTAAAACCCATCCACCCACACTGGTGCCCACAGTCTGCTGTGAGCCCGAAGGTTAAAACGGTTATTTCTCATTACTTGTTATTTCTCATTACTCATTTTGCCGGTTTCTGCAATTCTATATTGTCTAGGCACATACTAGGGTATTTTTTTTTTTTAAATCACAATGCAAAATGTAACATGTATCTAAATCAGCAAAAATGTTGATTGAAACAAGGAACTCTGCTCATAGACTTATTGTTTTAAGGTCAAGTAAATAAAAAGATGGAGCTTGCCTTACATTAGCTGCATTCATATGGTTAATGATAGTCGATATAATCTCTAGATCACGGTTTAGAGAAAGACTAATACAGGTTTACCAGTAGATAATAAGTGGTTAGAAATTTGTTAAAAGTAACATTTACATTCAAGATATACTGTAGAACATTTCTATAATTTTATCCAACAATTTTAAAGCGGTGCTCTTAAACCAAATAGTCAACAGTACACACACTATGCTTTTCACGTGGTTGGGTTTAGCCTAACTAGCTAGTTATCCTGACGCAGCACAATAGCCACAGTGGCTAAATGCAGTGAAAGGATTAAAATATTATTTCTCTGCTAAGTTTATATAACAATACAAATGACAGCTTTTGTCAAGTTTGTTGCTAATGTTCTGCTACTCCCAAACCAATTGCAGAATGCTGCATTTGACACCATATTAAAATGTATCTGTCTGAATAACAATCAATCAGGCTTTAATAACAGATGTCAAAACATTTGCACTACTCCACATCGTCAATCTTGTGTGCTGTCAAAGTTTACCCTAATGGTATTTAAAATCAAGCAACAAAGTGTGGAAACATTTATTATTTACCTTATTAACACAATCTTAGGAATGTCGGTAAGTAACCACACTTAAACAGATGTTCACGACTCAGTATTCTCTCGAGCTCCAGCTGGCATGCATAGATATTATGTACATTGCTCATAGCACATGAGATAATTAAAGGAATGTCAATTGTTTAGTTTTTAATAATAAAAAAACAGTTACATCTTAATGTCGGTGAGGAATGCTCATTTCCTCTATTTGTTTTCAAAGACATGGCTCTGGTCCAAGCTAGTGTTTGTTTACTGTAGCTCTGTGAGAAGATGCTCGGTCACAGAACTGTCCTCGTGACATTTGGCTACCCCCGAAACTAAAGACCATGACTTTCCCATCAACGGCCAGACAGACTGGAATGTTTTGAGCGTGTTGCGAGAGTGTTTCATGACAGAATTTGAATTCAAGCGTATCTATAGAGCTTCAGCTTAACAGTACAGTTTAATACTAGGAGTTAATTTGCCTGTGTTCACATAGTATGTCATGGACACACGTGTGCTTTTACTGACATGTCAGGCCACTGCGTCGTGGACTGAATAGGGGACGGCGCGCCTTACGACAGGCAACACCAGGCCACTGAAGGAGAAACCCAACCGCCGCTCACCTCTCAACCCAATCTGAACAACCAGCGGCCTTACGCACCACAATGCAGGCCGAGAAGAACACCTTAGCTGGCAGCAGAGCGCTCTCCAAACCTCCCCGAGCCAATATCAGAGAAAAGATCTCCAAGTGGGAAGGGAAGGAGTCTTCCCCATGGACACTGTCAGTAACAACCACAGCCTCTGCGACACCCACGCGGAGTATCGCCAAAATACGTGAGTCCTTAAAGAAGGCTGACGCCCAACAAACCAGGGAGGACGACGGAAAGGAGGACACGGGAAAGGCTGGGGATTCGAGGCCTACCTCACAGAAAGTCACTGCAGTTCCTGCGAAAACGACGGAGTCCTTGATAAAGAGAGACGCCAGATCCCCCACAGGAGAGGACAAGAGTAGACTAGCCGGTCAGGAGAAACGGCAGAACCACGGGAAAGAGAACGTAAGAAAGGCTGGGGATTCCAGGCCCACCTCCTCCGTGGAATGTGCGAAGGATGTAACGTTGAAAAGAAATGAGTTCCTGAAAAGAACAGCCATGAAAGCCTCACAGGAGGACCCCAGGGGGGAATTTAAAAGGCCGGCCAACAGGGACAAGCATAGCCATGGGGAGGAGGAAGTAGGAAAGTCTGGTGATTTAGGGCCTGTCTCTCCGGTGGGGTGCGTGAAAGAAATTACAGCAAAAAGCACGGAACACCGGCCCTCAGAGGAGCAGCACAAGGGACCCTGCAGCGGGCCAGCTGGCTCGGAAAGATACCGGAGCAACGTGGACCGGCCCGCCGGGGACCCGGTGAAGGAGCAGGTGATGGTGATGCTGAAGAAAGACGGCACCAGGAAACCGGTCGAGCAGAGTGCCGTCTTCACTCTGTTCAAGAAGCTGGAGCAGACGATGAGGGAAGAGAATCCCTCCAAGGGCCCCCTCGAGTTACCCGGCAACTACTTCTGCCCCCCCAGCACAGACACGCAGGTGGAGGTCAAGAGAAGGGAGCTCGAATCCATCCTGGGAACACTGGACGATGACCAGCTGCTCGGAGGGCTTACGGAGGACTGGGAATGGGAAGAGGATCTGGAGAACCAGTACACAGAGCCAGGGACGCCGCCCGTCAACCCGGTTCCCAAACCCCAGCGGACCTTTCAGCAACGCACCTTCCACCACTCCGCCAAATCTGACGGGAGCCGCTCACTACCGAGGCAGGGGAAAGGAAGGAGGAACCTACCACCACTGCCCCTCATCTCCCCTGCGCCTCCCCACGAACAGCCTTCCCCCGTAAACTACAGGAGACCCAGGACAGCCGGGCACAAAGATGGGAACAACTGTAACAGGTAAAACAGGGCATGTTTAAATTCCAGGTGAAGGCGATGAGTTGTTTAACTGCAGTGATTTAACTACATGGCTTTGTTACAACTTTTTTTATATATATATATATTAATCAAGTAGCATGAAATGCTAAGGATCGTTCATAATTAACATTCTGTAAAGATGTCTACACTGGCCACATTTGAATTTAGAGGTCGTGATCGGCTTGTAATTTCTCTAATGCTCACAGTAAGTTTAAGAAACCTGTGTCAAAATGAAAATACAAATCATTACATTCAGCTTTTGTCCTTCACTTCATTTATAGGAAGTCACTAGAGCTGGAGGACATTCCAACCTGTCATCCACCTTACCATCACTATGAAGTCATTCCAGGTGAAGGAGAAAGCACGGCCTGATTACCAACCATTATTCAATGGATCGTTTAACCATCTTTGATCTACCTACAGACTGTTCCAAGGAGAACCCGTATGAGGACATTGAGGTATCCAGTCAGTGTTCATCCCAGCCCTCTTTACCATCCTCTCCTGGGTCCGAATGCTCCAAGGTACACATGGTTTTAAGAATCATGACAGAACACGTGTTAACGGGTGGTGACAGATCCCGTCAGTGTAGCAGATCGATATATGTGAAACGCATTACTTTGGAGTCTCCACTCGGCTGCTAATGATCTGGTTCTTGGCTGGCGTGACTCATTCAGACACTTCAGGAGCCCCCCTAACACGTTTTTAGGCCAGAGGTCCTTGGTTTCCAGATGAATGAGCAGAGAGATTAAACGGTTCCGTGAAGTGCTCACAGGCCGTCCCTCGAGCAGTTTGACATCCCTCACATTTACTTGGCACACCACCCTGTCCTCCACAGATTGATCTAATTGTTCTTGGGTTTCCGCACAGATCTCCAGGCCTGGTTTCTTCAGGCAGAATTCTGGTGGGAGGCGTAACTTCAAGCTTCCAGATACGCGTAAGACCAACCACCTCTTTACTGATAGTGGAGGAAGGGGGTCCCCTGGCCAGCTCAGCCCCCCCTCAACACCCCACAGCACAGATGAACTAACCCACTGGCTATCTGGAGAAGACTATAACCGCATCTGCAGGAGGATCCCAACGGTAGGAGACCTGGGTATTCCCAAGAGTTTTAAGAGGCTCCTCTTTCCGTCTCAAGCTCCACTCCCTGTACATCCCGTGCTGACGAGCATTTCCCCAACAGGATGTGCTCAAAATTAACAGCATCTTCGAGGCGCGCGTCGGAAAGAAACATCTAAGGAGGGTGTTTCATTTTGCTGAGACCAGCTCGGGGAGAGGTGACTGCTATACGTTAAATACCCCCGCGGAAAACTGACTTTGATTTACATTGTCGCTCTCAGTCTCATGACGCCCGTTTCTGTTGCAGTCACAGACGAGAACACTGACTCTGAGAGTGATACCGACGACAGGGGCAAAGGTGACCACTTTACCACACGATTCACACTCACCCAAAGAGCTTTTGTCAAAAGTCTGTCTGCTACCAACAGATTTCTTCTTTTTCTTCCTTCCCTTCGCTACCACACCGCCTATCAGCCCATCGACAACGTCTGTCTACAGTCCAGTCTATCTTGAGCCAGCCGGGTCAGGGTCGATATGGTAAAATACACAGCTCTCTGGACGGGAACCTGAAGGAACTGCATCAACGCCAACTCTTTGAGTACTTCCTGGTCGTGGCGCTGCACAAAGCCAAGGCTGGCAGTCCCTACATACCAGAGGTTGCGCAACACTTTCCCGTCAAGGTGAGTGTCGATCTGGAACCACGCCACAGGATAACAGACTTATATTGAATTTCTTTGGATTAACGAGTCCCAGTTTTTTGGAACAAATAATCTTTTTCCAATCGGCTATACGCCGGGTTATGCTCTCAGGTCTGTGTTTTAAAGGAAGTGTCCAATTGTAAATGACTTTGTCCCGTTCCAACCGCAGTTGGAGCGAAGCTTTAAGTTCATGCGGGAGACGGAGGACCAGCTGAGGATCATCCCCCAGTTCTGCTTCCCGGATGCCAAGGACTGGGAGCCTGTGGAGAACTACCCCAGGTCAGCAGGACCAGCTTCTCACCACACCTACACAGCTAATCTAGCCTACACAGCTAATCTAGCCTGCATGGAAACGTGTTCATGCACAGTTCTGTTTTTTTTGTGACAAATATAGGATTGGTTTCACGGACCCAGATTAAGCCTAGTCTAGCAATCCACGCCCTCAATTGACCATGATTTTTTTCCCAACGCATTGATAAGCAATGCATTGATAATAAACGGGGCTTTTATTATTTACTATTGTTTCAGCCATTCAAAGCCACCTAATGACCCAGGATAATGAGGGTTTGTATCCAAATTTGATGGGCATACAATAATTTGTTGTATTGCTTTTTTTCCCCCATAGTGAAATGTTCTCTTTTGTTTTGACTGGTGAAGATGGGAGCAGGAGGTTTGGATACTGTCGACGTCTACTGGTTTGTTAATATGCTTACAGAAACGTCCCCGCAAGTTTACCCTGCAAATTCATTTACATAGTCAATGTGTTTTTTTAGTACGGACATACCCATTCAGACAGACAAAGTCACTGACAGGAAGTGGTTATCTATGATGTCAGCTGAGTAAATAACCATGTTACAGCAGAAAATAGAGAAGGTCTGTGGGAAAAGTCCCTGAGATATATTCAGCGGAAATGCATGGGTGCATGCTTTACTCCATGTAGTACCGTGAATGTCTGAGTGCTGGTGGGTGGGTTTTTGTGAAAGTCTCCCCAGTCCCATTCACACACTCTAGTTCGTCCTGCAGGGCCTATGAAAGAGCAATGACATTTGGTCCCTTTTTCTTCTCTCAGCCCAGTGGGAAAGGGAAGCGTCTTCCTGAAGTCTACTGCATTGTAAGCCACCTGGGATGCTTCCACCTTTTCTCCAAGGTATGAAAGTATAAAAAGTGCCTTGAAACATGCTTCCGGTGCCCGACCAATTATCTCAAATTACGGAATTGCAAATTGTACGCGGCGATTTCATTCGGCTTGCTCTTTTATTTTTAAAACACTTAAGCGCAAAATCGATTACAGTAACATTAAAGTAAGTAAATAGCAGTGATCACATTTACAGGATAAAAGATGCACTGTTCAAGGATTATTAGTCAGGCACAGAATCTAAAGTCAAAGAGAGTCCAAATAGCATTGTACAACAGTTACAGATTGCGATTCAAGTGTGGAGATCCCAGTTAGAGCCGCTGAATCAACAATCAGGAAATGGAAGGTGCATCATAACACCCAGGTACTCTCAAGTAAAGGCCTCCCTCAAAACGCAGTGTTAGAATTGTCAAACAAGCAAAATGGAGGCCAACATTTCACTTCAATGGACCTACGCAGTTTAGTGGCGAGAGAGGAGTAATGGTGCACCCGTCAACCACGTCTAGAGCTCTGCATAACACCGGCCTGTATGAGAAGAAGGCAAGAAACAAGGAATTACTCCAAAAGTACCATTAGCAAGCACATCTGGAGTTTGCCCCGAAACCCTGAGTGACCCAGCAGGGATGTGGGAAAGGCTTTCATAATAAGACGATTCCAAGGTCCAGCGTTTTGTCCTAAACTCAAAGCACAACGTTTGGTATTCTGTGGGTATACTTGTAATCAGCAGTGACTGGGAATCTTGTTAAAATTCAAGAGGAAAATACTGCACGGGAACCTGCTTCAGCCAACTAAAAAGCTGCATCTTAACCATGATCCTACCAGGTCCTGGATGAAGTAGAGAGGAGAAGGGCTCTGTCTCCAGCCCTGGTCCAGCCTTTTATGAGGGCCATCATGGAGGCTCCTTTCCCTGCTCCCGGCAGAACCATTACCATAAAAACCTTCCTTCCTGGATCTGGTACTGAGGTTGGTACGTTCCCAATTTAATTATGCTCCAAAACATAATTACGGTTTATTGTTTCGTTGAAGAACTTTAAGGTTCTTTGCTAGAACCTCATAAGAGGGTTGAACATTTACGTTAAGTTAATCACTATTAGTGAGTGCTTACATTTCGAAGTAGTGCCCTGCTAATTTTTTAGGCAAGTCGAACGGAGCCATTCATCAATGTTTGGATAGAAAAATATATTGATAATATATCTTAATGTAAATATAATATATACTATTTTTTTTAACAATAACAATTTTTGCACAGCACTACACCTGTTTTGTACCATGTTTTCCCTCCAGTTTCAATTAGAAATTGCTCGACAGGATCCTCCAGGAACCTGTGGGCTAGCAGACATCACACAAAGGGTTTGAGTCAAATTGTTCCACAATGCACGTGTTATTTAATGATTAGTACCACATGTTCTCTCAGACGATGGAGCTCTGTCGCCCGTCTGACTCTCGTCTGGAGCACGTGGACTTTGAGTGTCTCTTCTCCTGTCTGAGCCTACGTTTGCTCCTTAGAGTCTTTGGTTCTCTTCTACTCGAACGTAGGATCGTCTTCGCAGCAGACAAACTTAGGTGAGATACCAGAGGGCTTCTTTAGAACTGTATGGTCCCACGCCCCTTAAGAGACCACATGACCGACATTGTAGTATTTCCCTTTAGACGCGCAGACGAAAACCACGTGACTTTCCTTGTGTCTAGCAATCTTACACAAACATTCCGTAATTACAATATCCGTCAAGATCAAGTCTTGAGTCCAGGCTTTACATCTGGAGTCTGTGGCTGGTGTCTGACATCATGATGACCAAATAAGTTGATGAAAGTTGCCATATGTCTGCCTAATGATGAACGGGTCCATCATTAGGCAGATAAGTCACAATAAATCAGGGACAAAGCAAACCTGTACTTAGATGACGTAAAGAAAATTCAAGATTTGAAAGCAGCCATACATCCTCAAAGAGGCAGTTTATCTGAGAAAGCAGGTTTCGCCTGACAGAATGAAGAACAACAAGAGAATAATACCTCAGCCATGTGGTTCTAGAGTTTTCTCCAGTCTCACAGGAAGAGACTGAGTGAATCCTGCTGTTGTGTTGATTTTGTCCATTATGGAATCTGTTTACTTTTTGCTTTTGGGAAAAGCCTGTGAGAGCCAGAGATTGCTGGGGTCAGTGTAGCAGAAAAAGGTATGCAGGGTTAAATGACAAAGCCTTCCTAGAGTGAAGGAAACATGCTAGTCTGTCCCCTGTGGCAAAAGAAAACAAGCACTGCATTTTGAGAAAGGACCAAACAGTTGACCTACGCTGCAGACTAGCGGTGACGAATGGCACACGCACAGCATAATGGCTGAACATTTGTTCACAAAAACGGCCAAAATGACTGCCAAAGGTGATGCAACCATTAACCCCTTGGGTCTCACCACAGCACCCTGTCCCAGTGTTGCCACGCGGTGGTGGCACTCCTGTACCCGTTCACCTGGCAGCACACCTACATCCCCGTGCTGCCCCCCGCCATGCTGGACATCGTGTGTACCCCAACGCCCTTCATCGTGGGACTGCTGTCTAGCTCCCTGCCACAGCTCACAGAGTTACCCCTGGAGGAGGTGAGGGCCACTGTGCCGGACCGTTAGGCCCCGTGTACCGGATGTGTTTCTCGGGTGTCGTTCAGTTTGATACACTGTCCACGTTCTGTACTCCGCAGGTTCTGGTGGTTGACCTCGGCAACAGTCGCTTCCTCAGACAGGTAGGGTCACCTCCCTTGGTCTCCCGTGACGATTTTGTCGAGTCCCAGACGGTTCTGGCGCTTCATGATGCGGAGTGCTTAGGGCCATTATCTCATGGTGTGTATCGTGTTGCTCTCTAAATTCCATGTCAGCTAGATGATGAGGACTCTATCCTGCCTTCTAAGCTCCAGTCAGCCTTGGAGACGGTCCTGGAGAAGAGGAGAGAGTTGGCCTCTGAACGCGGAGGAGATAATGGTATTGGTAGTAATGATAATAATAATACTGCTCCAAAACATTCAGGGAACACAAATATATTAAAGATGAAAATATTTACTGTTTGTGTCATCCGTTAAGAACAAAATGACGTAATAACGGTCAGTGGGGAAAAAAATAAACAACAGGCTGTTTACTCAGTAGAGTGTATAGCCCCCATGTGTCTGTATTCACTCCCCACAACATCTGGGCACGCTCCTGTTGAGACGGCCAGAATCAGGACATCAGCGAGCTCCTGGACAGTCTGTGAGGCTACTTGGCCGGCATTGAACGCACCGATACATAACGTCCCAGAGGTTCTCAATCAGATTTAGGTTTCGGGAACCTGAGGTCCAGTCAATGGCATCAATGCCTTTGTCATCCAGGAACTGCCTACACACTCTGGCCACATGAGGTCAGACATTATCCTGCACCAGGAGTAACCCACCTCACCAGTGTAAGGTCTGACAGTGTGTCTGGGGATTTCATCCCAGTACCTAACAGCAGGCAGGGTACCATTAATGAGATTTTAGTTTCCAGCTCGTTATGAATTAAATTTTTTCCACATGACGAAGAACAGACCACGCTTTCTACATCTTCACGTACTGCTTGTTGCTTTCTCCCCCTCCTTCTTTGTGTATCTGTCAGACTTTGGCCATCTCAGCACTGTCGTGTCCGAGGCCTTCGTGCGGTTCTTCGTAGAACTCGTGGGCCACTACCCGCTCTTTATTACCGAGAGGGAGGATGACTCCTCCTCCTTCCCATCCTACCCCCTCCCCTCTCTCTTCCAACGCCAGGCTTTCCGGAAGTCCGTCTCGTCTAAGAGTCTGAGGCGCTTCCTGGAAGTCTTCATGGAGACACAGATGTTTGGCCTGTTCATCCAGGAGAGGGAGTACCATAGACAGGCCACAAGAGGTACCGGACAAGGGTCAAAGTTAAGAAATCGGTATGATACAACTTCAGCAAACTAACACCTTGTGTTTCTATAGGACTGTTTGAGGTGCGGGTGCAGGAGTATTTGGACTCCATTCATGATCATGAACATCGGAGGGTTAACAAGTTCCTCAAAGGACTGGGTAAGGAAGATACTTTCAAGCTGAACATTTGAACCAAGTGTGAATTGAATATGAAAACTCCTGCAGCATATATTGTGCGCAACGCACCGCTAATTAAACATTAGTTGACATCAGTTCTATTGCTTTTCTTTTTTTAACCACCAGGAAATAAAATGAAATTCCTCTCCAAAAAGTGATCCTCTCTGGACCAATATCCTGTTAAACTGCCTGTGCTCTCTGCGACTGAGGCACACGTTTTGCCGCCTTATAGATGCACATGAAACCTACAGTGTTTAAAGAGAATCCTTGGGGGACTATTAAATGGCATGATACTGTACATAATCATTCTGAATTAATGAAGCCCTTTAAAGACCACTGGAGGGCAGTAGTTATCTTAACATACTACATCAGAGTTGGCAACAAGCAGTCAACAGGACAATTTTTGAGGTGGGATATTAAATACAGATATTCTGCATGTTTGTAAATACAGTCACATACAAACTGTGTATATATCTTTGGATGTTTTTTATTTGATTAAGGAAATAGAAAAGATCATATACCAGTAATTATCCCCACAAATAAAGTAAGAGACGTATATGTGACTGTGTATCAATGTAATGAAGGTATAACGTTTTTTGCGGTCTAAATCATTTTTGAAACTGAAAGGTTTTTGTCTTCGTCTATGGTGTATGAAAACCACAAGTGATGTGTTGTAATTGTTTTAAAAGCATGAGTGATATAATGTGTGTTGTCTCCAGAGCCAGGACTATAGTATTAAGCAATGACGTGTCCCAAGACTATGAATTCACACAGGTTAAAATAGGCTTCCACCAAATTGCCAAAAGTTCTGCTTCGAGGGGTGTGGTACCCTTTTACGCTGACAAGACTCCAAATCCAACCAAAATCCAATCTGACAAGGAGATATTAAGTAATGATTCGGTCTTCTGTGGTGTATATTGTGACTTCACTTGGGTAACAGTCAGTGAGAGCCATAGATTACTGAGGTCAGTGCAGTGAAAGATAGCCATGCAGGGTTGAATGACAGTGGTCCAATGCTAGTCCGACCCCTTGTGGAAAACATGAGCCCTGGTGGAAAACACAGAGCAACAACAAAAGTATTTGAGTGCTGACAGTGGACCAGATTGTTGCCATGACCATGCAAACTACTTTGCCAACAAACATTGTGTTTCCCTATGGGGATTTCTGTGAATGATAATGGTGTTGCTCACCTCATTAGTAGTGTCGTATACGCGATCATGCGATGGCAGCTACCCCAGAGGAGCAGAACTCAACACTGGATTGTTAGCGCATGTCTCCAACAAAAGGATGGAATAACACGTGGCGTTTTTATAGCTAAACCGCTTACGGTACACGTATGCGATCCTGAATACTGGTCCGGGTCCCGCTTCTCCGCATACCTTCTGTGTGAGACCATCTCTTCCTCCCCCCCCGGGCAACATGACCACTGGGGCGGCCCCACGCAACAGAAAAGGAATGCAGTTACTGTACTATCGCGCACTATCTGTACTAGCATCTTGTCTTTTCCCCGTCTACACTGGCGTACCAACGTTTCGATGCCCCTCCCCAGAGCAAATGACAGACAAACAACATACTCCTGCTGATGGATGAACAATGCATAACCAACGGCTCACGTGACCCTCATCGGAAGATGAATGGATAGGCGACGCACACCCATTAGACAAAGCGCTCATGGGCCCCTTCCCAGAACCCAGGGGCCTCACCGCATACCGGGGCCCGCGGGGGGCCTCAGTGACCCCGGTGCTGGTCTCATTGTGGTCGCGGGCTTGTTGTTCTGCCTCTCTGACCTCGAAAACGCAACCATGTTTAGCGAGTCATTTTGATGGGCGTCTAAAGCATCACTGGACATCGCAGTATGACTGGACATTGTCTTGTGCCTATGCTTGAGCAAATCCAGTGAAATGATCACCAAGAGGACCTTTTTGTAACCTGCAGGCGTTTGTCTGTTTTATGCAATGGACATTCTCCTGTGACATACTCTTAAATGTCTCCCCTTAGGCTGCGGTATCATTCTTCTGTTGAGAAAGTTGAGGGGTACATTCCTGTGCACTCCACAGCTTAGCGGCCTCTCATACATGTGGTACGTCCTGTTCGACTCGGGGTGTTGACCGTCTTGTCGTGCCTCGTGGGCCGTAGACGCCCGCCTGGCTCGGTTTGGGTCCTGGCTTGCTATGTGAAGGGCAGCGTTCCAGGCCATATCCTTCCTACAAGCAGCTTGGCCCACTTCCAGGCTACGCGCTCAATAACCTGTGATAAATCCTCAGTACATCCTGTCTCATAGCGGTTCATGTCAAAAAGGCCGCGAGACAGCTTGTCGTCAGCTAGGTTTCCCTTTGCCAGCCCGGTGCTTTACACTGAACCTGGAGAGGGCGAGTTCTCAGAACCCATTGCAATGGTGCTCTCAGAGTCTGAGGATACTAAGCTTGAACGCAGTTACTACCCAGAAGTCACTGGATAAGATGTGTGGAATGGGTAGTCACCAAACGTTTGGCACAATGTCCTTTTCTTTTAGTATTGATGATATATTTTGTCTAAATTGACCAGCATTCAAGTGTCTAAGAGTAGTATCATGTCTGGATATCCCGGTATAATGGTGAGTTTATAAGCATGTCAATCAGTCTGTCAAGTACTCAAATATTTAATTGTCTTAATCCCAGGAGTCTCGAAGGGCAACTACGGACCTTTGACATTCATTCTATGTGGCAATGCTGTAGTGTTCACTTGGAGTAGCACATAGATTATTTGAGATGTCCTGCACAGTGGGTCACAAAAGTAATCACCCTGTTCACTTTTACAGTTTTATAAATGTACTTCCTATTGATCCATTTAGATGTAAAATACTAAATACGCAATGGTGTTGATGTTTTATTTGTTATTTTTTAATGTATTTTCAGGGCTTGTAAAACACACTGTTTCCATGAATACAATTTAAATAATAAGTAGAAAATTGTATAACTTTAACTTCAAAACAGACCCTGTAGGAGAGTAACTGCCCAGAGAAGCTCACTTGTAAATCTCTGCTTTTAAGTCCAGCAAATTGGCTTGAGGTCTGGTGGAACTCATCATCACTGGCATAACTGGGTCTTCTAGAGCTGGGTCATAGCATGACATCAATTAGCTCCCACCCCAATGAGCTCCAACCCTATCCTCATTAAACTGCCTGCATTATGCAAATCTCGCACCACCTGTCAGCTCCCACCATAGCAAGTTTTCTCATTGGTATCTGCAATGTTCATAAGGACTGTTTCCCAACTACGATGGCCTGTTGTTGACCAAGTGACACCGTGAGCACAACGAGAAACAGAAGTCATCCATGTACAGTACACGCAAGCCTACCATGAAAAATTGTGTTCTTAAGAAAAGAGGACATATGAATATTTGATCTTATTCCAAACAATGTCTATAGATAAAGTTGATGTAATTGACCACACAGCATCTCAATAGAATTACGATCCAAATTGTTTCACATGACTGTCTGTAGTTTGCGAATTGCATGGCAAAGGTTCCGTATGCAGTATTCTTTGGTTCTACAAAGCTTAGTTTAACATTCAATAATCAATAAATTGCTTGTAGAGGACTGCTAACAGTTAATGAAAGCAATCCATTTGTTGATTGCGGTTCATTGCTTTTGTCAAACACAAATTTCTATTGAAATAATCACTACATTTTTTAAGTTTATTAACCTAAGCAAAGGTTTTGTGTATGTATGGGTTCCATGAAGCGGTGTCAATCATAACATTAAATGATTAATTCACTGCATTCATTGTTGCGCTTTGTGCCTAACGAAAAAACTGGTAAAAACAAAATCTCTAATGCTGCATTCACAGCATGACCTA
The DNA here is from genome assembly GCA_016801125.1 of Novumbra hubbsi. Lineage (NCBI taxonomy): Eukaryota > Metazoa > Chordata > Actinopteri > Esociformes > Umbridae > Novumbra > Novumbra hubbsi. The sequence goes on from JACXGK010009219.1 coordinate 15,400, forward strand.
TTTTCCTCACGGCACATCTGGCGAGGGGACCACTGAGCCCCAGGAAAGCATATTAATCCTTCCATTGATCATTTTGTAGAAGTCTTCCTGCCAGCAGTTCAAAAGAACAATAAAATTGATCGACGTAGAGTCAGCAAAGAAATCGGTTCAAGAAGAATGAATCACAGCAAAACCACACATCACAGCATCGCACGGGCTCAGCCACCGCGCACGAGCCACCGCGCACGAGCCACCGCGCACGAGCCACCGCGCCAATCTCACTGTCCGAGGGTTTGCCACTGGCACATTTGCAAACAGTTAAGCAGGAAGACTTCCACCCTAGATCATGCGAGGCTGCTCTAAAACAAAAGAGCAAGGGTTAAACGAGACGGGGAACCCCAGGAGAAACGGTTACAACACCGAAAGACAGTTAACACTCAACGTGGAGCACCAGGTAAAAAGGTGTTCAGCCGGTGTTCATGGAACCAGACGGCAGTGGTATTCATCCATAAACTGTGGGGAGTGTGTTTGGCTTAAAACTATAAATAGAACGGTTTAAAAGGACCCTATTCTGGCCTTTGAGTCATTGAAATCAAACAGACCCTCATTAAGTATGAAATACTTTGGGCTAAGCACAACGTACATTGAGCTCCGATTAGTGAGTACACTGATAGTTTAGGGTATAAAGTCTCATATCTTCACCCATTGCCAGGTCTGAGTGGCATGACAAAGGCCCCATCAACACTCACAGCCACACATTTGCACCAGTTGGGGTCCAATATCTCACGCACCGTAAAGCTGTCACTGGATAACGAATGACAGCATGGTATGTTACCGATGAGAAAAACAGCACTTTACAGTAAACCCTTCTCAGGCTAGACTGGAGGAACAGAAATGTTTGTAAGATGACGAATCGTCTGTCAATGGTTGTCGACAGCTGAAAAGAGATGTGCCTCATTCCAGCGTTATTTGTTTTGCTCTCAGGCAGTTGGACAACTTAGACCCACTTTACCACTGACTTGAACTTGGTAGACCTTTAGATGATCCAGAACAGACAGCCATTAAAACCCACTGGAGCAAAAGGAACTAACACTGTCATCAACTGATGATATCAGTTAAGCATTCTCTGTAGACGGTAAAAAAAAAAAACATTTTTTTTTTCCTATACGAAGACTACAGAGCTGTTTTTCTTTTTCAATCATCTGGGCAAATGTTTTCAGATGTAAGTGGTATATTTTCAAACCTCAGGGCTCTTTGAAATCTAAAGCTACATGACAGATTACACATTTCTGCTTTCAAGGAAAGTAAAGACAGGTACATGAATCCCTTTTAGTGCAGAAACATTGTGCCTTTAAATTTAAATAACACTGAACTTGGAGTTACAGATAAAATACAGACTCAAATTAAAAAAATTACATCACTTTACATTACAATAACACTTGTAAAGCAAGGTAAGGTAAGGTGTAAGGTAAAATTAAGTAAAATCATGTAAAGCGAGGACATTTTATTCTGCACTTTAACAAAAAGCATCTGACTTGGGGTTAAGCTATGGGTTAAGGGTAGAATTAGGGTTACGTCTACACAAACGTAAGGGCTAGAGTTTATGATTTAGGTTAAGTTTAAGCATTACAGTAAGGTGGTTGAGGTTAGGTTAAGTTTAAGCTTTACAGTTAGGTTGTTGGGGTTAGGTTAAGTTTAAGCATTACAGTTAAGTTGTTGGGGTTAAGGAAACACATTTTGTTTTCTTTTAATGTTTAAAATTGCCGGTCCACTCATTAGTTTTTACTCTTGTTAGTAAAACTAATGTGTGTTTGTGTGTTTGTGTGTGCATGAGCAACTGTGTGGTTCCGACATCATGGGCCAAACAAGAGTAATGCTAGCTTTGTTTGTCTACCAGCTCTAACTGAAGAACTGTTTTAGAGGCAACAGACCCATGCTTAAGTGCAATGGTAAAGTCCTGTGTTTGACCCAAAAAGCCCCCATTTCAAAACCAGTGAATATTGGTTCTGGTCAAAAGCAGTGCACCATTTAGGGACAGGCCATTTGGGAAGCAGCTTTAATTTGAAGACCTAATTACATACTTTCTTGACATTAGTGATGATGATTACTGTATCATCAATTAAAAGTATTGTTCTTAAATTGCTCTCTAGTGTATTGTGCACACAATGGTCCTGGTTCTACATGTACTGTTGCGGGGCTCCTAAATGCCTGTTAAATATCCTGTTACGTGGCCAGGTAGATGCAAGAAGGGTCTCTTTTGTCATTGGCCTTCCTTTCACCCCACCTCAGTTCAGTAACATAATCAGCCACAAAAAGAGTGTCACGAAAGACTGACAACAAACATTTCCAGCAGATTAAATGTGCTCTCGCACTCCTTTTGTAACTGTAGGTTCATGAATGTGCTTACTAAAATGCTTAAAAATAGATTTCTTATATGTTTGTGTTTCCATGTATTCAGCACTGTCCACGCACTGGCTTAGATTGCTTAAGAACATCTTCGATTCCATTTATACTTTGGTTTACTATTACAATACTTAAATGACAGAAAAAGGGCTATAAACTTGAAAAGAGAACAAAATCTCGACCTTTTCTTTCATTTCAGTCAATTTTAAATCTATATTATAGCTATATAAAGATGTTCAAACTGACCTCATTATAATTTTGTATAGTTTATGAACTCGAACCATTTAAAATAAAATTGTAGACAAATAGTATTTCAAGTTCTGTTTATGCTCGAGGCACCAAAGCAAAGATTCACATCTGTTTTGACAACAGATGGGCACTAATAAGCAAAGGACAAATTAATATGAAACGTCCTTATTTCACAAGCCTATTCTTTTAACTTGGGGTATAAGCGTCTGTGTTCATAATAGGGGTGGGGGTTTATTTTCCCTGTAAATTGACGATATCTAAACCCACAAAGCAAGTGAACGTCACCAACAAAAGATCTCAGCTCTCGTTCTGTCTGCAATGTGACACTTCAGATGGTTGACGTTTTAGTGCTTTAGTTTGAGTTACTGGAACCTCTCACTGATAAACCAGTTTGCAGCCAGATTGTGGCGTTCACAATGCAAAAAACCAGGAGGTCATCAACTTTCACAGCAACATAAACATTTATGACAGACTTTTACTGTTCTGTCCTGGCCACCATATTTCCTAGCGCTAGCTTAGTTCAGTTGTTCTTTCATCGGTTCAGAAAGAGGCAAACAGTTTAATGGCTAACTTAACCAAATATGCAGCTAGCTTTCTATAACGTGAACCCCAGCTAGGACTCTCCGTTTGCTGTACATATTTGATCTGAACGGATACCACATCATCACAGAAGCAGACGCCAGATTTTAGCCTTCTATAGGGCCTAAGAGATGGCAAATGCCCCAGAGGCATTAGAGCACGATGCCCCCATCATGAAGGGGCCACACCTGGAGATCATTAGAGTGGCTTATCTGTGCTGTGCTCTTAAGTCTGCTTAGCTGTAGCTGGGCTAAATGCTAACGATTGCGATCACTGTGTCCCTTCTGATAACCAGTGAATTGCTGACTTCAAAAGGAGGGTTTTAATACAATGCAGCTTGAGTCATGGAACTGGAAGAAAATACTCTAAGCTGGAGAAAAGCAACCCAAAGGTGGGGGCAACGGCTGAAGACGTGAAGGCTCTCTCTTGACCACAATGTTATGAGGAGCGGCATCTATCGTCCAGTGATTATACAGACCCGGTGTGCACCTGGCCCCACTCATCTCTGCCGGGCTTTGTGTGTTTGCCGACGCTCAGCAAAGTCATATCCTCACTCCGTGTTGGAGGAGGATTATTCGAATAGGCTGCTTGGCGATTTTTCTCTAAGCAGCTTGGTTTAAAACCACTCCCAGTTGACATGGCTTGGTCAATGTCTCGAGGCCATGCAGAGCTTTCTAGCGGAATGCACACGTCCACATTTCAGCCATTATTAAGTCACATACGTTGTTTGTTGCTTGCTACAGTAGTTGTTTTTACAATCGTTGTAGCCAGCAGTGCGTTATGAAAGACTGTAGAATAGAGGTGTAAATGTCGTTGGACAATTATTGGAGCGTACACAGCTCCCATCCAGCAGACAGTTTACTGGTGTAGTGGTTTTGGCCACACTGTTGCTAAGCTAATTATGACTACACTACTTCAAAATGATACCGTTTCAATGAAATATGAACAGTACATAATTAGGGCTTAAAATATATTTTTTGTTGATATTATGAAGGCTAATGTTGTTGTGCTACTTCCCGTTTAACCCACTGTAATTTTGTGCAACTCATTCCAACTTCACTTTGGAGCCCATTGACAACAGTTAGACTCCAAATAAATTAAACAAACATATTTTGTTCAGATAGAAGAGAACTAACAAATAAATCACAAAAGAATTTGCAAAAAAAGGCATAAATGGTTTTAGGAAAGGCATAAACCCAAACCCATAGCGGGAGAAATACAAAATGTCCAAGACATCAAACAAGGCAACCATCACAGGCAAAACCTAGAAATCTCTTTAGAAAATGTACTGTTCCTTCAGGTTGAGTGAATGTGCACATTACTACCTTCACTGCCGATTTAAAGGATAAAATGGTCCTTTCGTTTATATGCACAAAATGGCCAACCGCTTTGAAGGACGAAGCAGGGTTACGTTTTTCATATGGTCACACGGTGTGGATTTTTACTTTGTTTTTAGTTTGGAAAAGGCCTGTACTTCCTGTTTTTGTCGACAAAGGTAGTTGTAAAACCCAGGGTACACAAGCTGGGTGAGAAGGGTCATGCTCTCTCCCTCTCTCCGTCTCCCCCAGCAGCTTGGTTTCCCTTAGAGAGGACCTGCAGGTGCCAGGTCCCATCCAGCTGCAGAGCTGCCACACATGCCAACCGCCTGACTCACTTCCCGTCAGGGGGGGAGGGGGTTCCGCTTTTAGGGGGAGGGGGTTGCAATCAAAGAATAGGGAGGACAAAAACTACTGGAATTGTTTTGAGGCGGAGAGGGGGGTCCATCTTGGAAAACATACACAGAGTATGTTGAGGTTGTGGGGGGGGGGGGGGGGGGG
>JACXGK010009220.1:0-20424 GCA_016801125.1 Novumbra hubbsi
AGCTCATTGAACCCCTTCCATCCCCCAGCTCCTTGAACCTCACCCATCCCCCAGCTCCTTAAACCCCACCCATCCCCCAGATCCTTAAACCCCTTACATTCCCCAGCTCTTTGAACCCTATTGATCCCCCAGCTCATTGAATCCCATCCATCCCGCAGCTCCTTGCCTTATCCTCTGTCCACCCCAGCTAAATATTCTGGTTAGTATCTCCAGAAAATAGAACCAAACTGTAGATCATTTAAGGTGATGGAGAATTCTGATCTAATGTGCATTGCCCAAAGGTGTTCTGATTTTATGGTAATTGATGAGGGACAGTATAGTCTGTATTGGCCCGTATATCAGATTTTTTGACAGCAACTTTACAATAAGAATTTGTATTACAACTTGCAGAATTCTTCCATTGTGCATTCTTCCATCTGTTTCTAGGTTTTAAGAAAGGAGCTGCTAAGGTCCAAAGGGTCTGTACTGGGCCATAAGACGACAGTGTCAAATATAGACATAGACGAACATTGATCCGTTCAGATAACGATTATTCTTATTTAAATGCTTACTATGCTGTCAAGATGAAAATAAATGTACATTGAAATTAGGAACAATATGGTAATTAGTTACAGTTAAAAATAATTTGATTTAAATGACAGCAACATTTATTTTGTGCTACACGCTCTCCCAATCACTTTATGCAGCATTCCAAGTATAGTGTACAATAATTCCTTTTGTGCAAAAATTTGAGTGGATTCTTTTTACACTTTGACAGGTGTGAAGATGAGCGCAGGGACTGATTTCTAAAGCATAGCCCTCTCGTTAGTAATGAAACAAATTGTTCATGTATCTCGACAGAAAGACCCCAGGGGAGACATCATGCTTGGTTAGTAAAGAGAAGCTGAGCTCTGCTCATTGCAGACACTCTGAATGATGTGCTGTCTCTAGTGTTTTGATAGCGTCTCAGATCTACTGACAGGCACATATTATTTATTACATGCAATAAGCAACAACAACATCTACTGTATCTCCACGTCCCTGCTACTGTAATGTTAGTCTGTCAGATTGAATCAAACTGTTATTGAGTATGAGGAGCATCCTGGGACATAAGTGATTATTCAGTGGTGGATGGCTGCCGGGGCTCCTTGCTCCTAGTCTAATCCTGACATGTATTCCCTCTCATCAGATTCTTAATGGAGATCAATAGGAGAGCCCCTTGGTGTGTGTGTGCCTGCGTAGAAGGGCATCTCTACTCATCTACTTGTGCGTCTGTCTGTGGGTTAGTGTATGCATGCGTGTGTGTGTGTTATTAAAGAATTAGAGAATGGGGGTGTCTGTCTGTCTCCATAAGTCTCTCCACTAATCAGAGCTGCTGCACACCCGTAGAGAGATAGAACTAATGAAACGAGGGGTGAATAAAAAGCCATTTGAGAACCTCCTGCCATGTTCCCTGCTGACAGGGCTGGCTGATAAGACAGTAATGGAGTTATGAGGTGAGGCCAGAGAGCTACCTTAAGGGCATGATTATTCTCACTCAGAGTTATTGAATTAGAGTCCCTCTCCTTATTTTAGTCTTGTTCTGGAAAACTGGAATGGGATTTTTTAACACCTGATTTGTTTGTCCTCAGGCTGTGGGTTTTATCATTCTCCATGCCAGGCATGCTGATGGAACTGTACAATGGTCTTTACAATCACAATGTTCTCTTACATTACCGTCAGGAGACTGCTATTTAACATTTAAAAGACACAGGTAGACTCTGCTTTTTGCTCCTTGTTGTGCACCATTCTGCATTTTATGTCAAATGGAGAAATGGGAAATTCCAAAGCGGTGCTTTTGGTCATGGGGTCAGGCTAAAGACAAAAACGATTTTCTGTTTTATTTTTTTTTAATTTTTCTGTTGATGCAAAGAATATGGCAAATTGCCTGCGCTTTATGAATCAGTCTACCCTAATCACAGGCGCTCTAGTTTAACATTAGTTTCCATTCAAAGCCTACAAGGAAAGAATTGGCACTGGCCCCTCTTTGCCCGCTGTGTCTCATCCCTGTAATTTTACAGAGGACAGGCCTTCATTTGAGCTGGAGAGCATAATTCAGCCTGCTTTAATAATGCATTACCATTCCATGCTGCACCTATTATTCCTGCCACGACTCCAGCAGAAAGTATGAGGAACATATGTCAGACCTTTTTCTCATAAAGTCCCTAAGTAAATATATAAATGGATGCAGAGGCAGGCTCTGCAATTTTGAAAGAGTCTCCCATATTCACACCAGCGGACAGCCCTATTATGGTTAATATATATTTAATTGGGAAAACGTATTTGATCCAAGTCAATTTCCCTCTAACAGCGGGACTCCTAATGTAATACATTACCCAGTCAGGGGCAAGTTACCTTTCCTCCTCAGCCAAGTCTGCCCTCATACAATGCTATCTAATTATGACCTCCACTTTTGTTTGTGATAACCCAAGCAGTTCCTCATGCAAAATAAATGGGATTTGTAATGTAACTTGAATATAGGCTAATCAGGCCAGTTAGCATACCGCCAAACCAGTCTAACATAATATGGGGTGTTGGCAAAAACATATTTACAGGCTAATCATTATTTCTTTTTTATATTGAGAGTCAAATCTTTCCATACATTAATGTTTTGAGAAAAGTGTTGCATATATCCAGGCACATCCAGGATTCCCAGAATCAGGACCAATCCAATATGTGAACCATACAGTAAACACGACCACTGGCCCTGCAATGCTGCCAGGTTTCCATTAGAAATGGATGTTCATATGCGGGACCAAAACACAGTGACGCTGTGGGGCTGATCAACAGAGTCACAGATCTGTTGCATATCAAATAAGGCAGATTAGCCAAGTCCCAGTCCAGACGATCAAAGCCTCTAAACTACCTGCTAAGGACAAGGTGCGGAATTGCTGATTCACCCCAAACGAGTCCTGTAAAATGTGAGGATCCAACTCCCTTTGAGCGCCTTGTTGCCCGGAACCAGAGAGGTTGAACGGCCTTTGATGAGGAACGGTGTAATGTCTCACTGAAAGACTCTGTTAGCATAGCTAAATAGAATAGCTAAATATTCATTTGAGAGAATAATAATTAAGTGAAGTGTCACATCCTATTTGAACTCTTTATTTATGCTTTAATGAACCCAATCAAGAAAAGGGTTTCTTAACTATGTCCACTGCACATTTGTTTCTCTGTATCACTTAGACCATTGTTCTTCTCCATTTCTGTTTATATTGTACTATTAAATTGACTGAGCCCTGGGGGTGGAGGGGGACACAGGTGGCGAGAAAGGAATGGATTTTTGAAACTGCCCACTCACTGGAAAGGGCACTGGGATTTTACAGCATTATATTATCAACTCATCCAACACAGGGTTTGTAATGGCACATAAAACCTTGCTTTACCTTATAAACGGTTTAGTAGCTTTAACTGCAGTCTTGAAAAAAAATGGTCTTCCTTTCCTAGTAAACATTACAGGTGGTATATGATTTATTAGGTGTTGCAAATAACCGTTTTGGCCCTGACTCATCTTTTTGATGTATTTTCCAGCTTAAAGAGAGAACACTGCATGGTAAAGGTGACCTTACAGAACTCTACATCAGAAACGGAGCCAAAGGTCAGAGTATCAAGCACTCTGATTATTGTAGTCCTAGATGCTATGGAAGACTAGTGATTTTGTTGTTGTAAATAAAGAAACCAGACAACAAGTCATAGTCTACCTAAGTGCCCAGAACACTTACATCAACTTTTACTTTTTAGGAAAACCATTTTGAAGAATGGGAATAAGAAATGATGGGATGTACTGTGACCTACAGATAAGGTAAAAAAAGGTAATGTAAGTGGAAAAAAACAATAAAAATGCAATAGAAACATATGGAACACAAATGCAATGCCCCCTGCAGAGAATCAGTCTACATTTAGGCTATTGTTGGTATCTATATTTCACACTATGTTGAATTAATATGTAATGTAAACATTGCTTTCAAACCCAATTCATATCAACCCCAATGATTGCACTGATGTCAACCCAAATAAGTATTAATGATGTAACTAATGGGACCTGTGAACTACCATCTATGATCAGTAATTACATTTACACCATATCGTACTAGAAAATGCTAATCTGTTGGAATATGTCATAATAAAATATTGGACTAATTGGTGTGATTTATTATTTCATAACTTTTGGGGAATGTTAGCATAAATTGTAGATGTTTTAAGTTTTTCAAAATCGAAAGGATATCCATACATTTTCTGTCTTACCATAGGTCTTGAATGGTAAGAAAGCCTTGTCCTAGTGAGAACGGCACAGTGCCACATGACGCTGTTAATTAACTTCCCAGTATTATACCCTGGACAATTTGTTAGACTTGTATAGAATTGTTATTTTATCATCCACAAAGTAAGCTGATTTGGTGGATATGTGTGGTATTTATTGCATTTACAGTAGTTACTAGATGCAGAGGAAGATTGACAGAAATAAAATGGAAGCCTAATGAAAGCAATTTGTAATAGCTTTTCTGTGGCTATGAATATGCATCACAAAGAGTAACAATGAGAGTGGGTGTTACCTTCAACTCTGAGATCACTGTAGGATGTTTCCATGGTTACAACCATGGCAACCTTTACTAAAATACCAGCAACTGCCTAGAACAAGTCAGGATGGAATAGTCTGTGATTTCCATGGCCTTGAGGGTTATTGTTGGTGAAACTCAACAACCCTTTCACTGTGCTGTAGACCTGAATCTCTATGGGAAAAGGGCATTCTGTAGAAACCTGGATCCTTTAATGGTGCCTCTTAACGGTGTTGGGCAGACTGAACAACCAATAGACAAATATATAACTGCTATAATCTCAGCCTACTGCAATCTTCAAGGTTTTTGCAACATTGAGTAGCTTCATCCAGAAGATGCCATCTAGCGAAAATACTTTCTACAGTAATGATTTTTTTATTTCTTCAACAGATGATACACAGCTAAACTCAACATTAGAAAAATACTTTTGTGATCATTTTATCAGCTGATCTTTCTGCAATTTGTTCAAGGTAATTCATTAGGCTATAGGGTTAGGACTAGTGGGCAGGGACTCAACAGTAATAGTTTACTCAAATAACTTTCAGGGAAAATCTATGTTTTATAAATTGAATCTAAACATAATTTCCACTTATCCATCTACATATTTTTGTTTTCAAAGGGTGCTACATGAAACTCAAAAGAGCTCTATCACAGCTGTTTCCTTATAGGAAAATGGTGGTTGTTTGCATAATTTGTCTACGTACAACATAGCTGTCAATGTCTGAACTTGACCTGTGACCTAGTCAGTTCAATGCTTTTACATGAGTCTATAGCTTGCGTCTTACAAAATGAAGAAGGTCTTAAAGGCCTATAAACGCAAAATTGTTACATGCACCCGTTACATTTCTATTCATATCTCCAGACTGGTTAAAGATAGAAGCTTAAATTTTTTTCACCTTCTAGGGAAAATTGTCTTCCGCTAAGAATGACATGTCGTTTGTTTGTTTAAAGTAGAAGACTTCCAAATCTTGACCACAGAAACACTATTTCAAGAGGTGGCAAATTTAGGCCCAGAATCAAATTTAATCTTGGATTTTTATAGAAAGTGTTCCACCACACTGATACAGGGACCCAGAATTGACAATTGTGGTTGATATTTGACAGTTTCTGAAAGAAATAATTAAGATTTTCTGTTTATTATGTTATATTTTCATACAATAAACAACTTATAGTTGTTGTGAACCCCTGGGGATGTCCAAATGTGAAATAAAACAAATGTTGTAGTAAACTATGTGTTTCTCAATAAAAACAACTACATGTCAACATACGTCTTTTTATTCTTTTCACACATTTTCACAAATATACTCATGGAGGCTTCTCAAACAATGTTATCTATTCATCCTTCTTCTAGTTAAGGGTTTTGAGAATCCACAATATAAAGGACATCCTTCTACTATAAAGGACCTCCTGAGAGGTCAAAAGGTCAAGATAGTGCTTAGCAGATTTTGAAATCCCCAGAAGGGTTAATGCTATTCAAGCAGGCCATTATGGGGCAGATAAATCAGAATAACTTAGCCAAAGACATACCCAATATATTAGACATACCAAAATCAAACGTTTGGTACATTAAAAAGGAAAGCACGAAATAGCTTAGTGATGGCAAAAAAACTGGAAGACCAAGGACAACCTCTCAATTGGATGACCAAAGAATGCTTGAGTTAAACAAAAATATCCGTCCAGGATGGCATAAAAAGTCCTGGCTCACTTGTCTTTATTGATGATTTGACAACTGACAGCAGCAAGATGATTTTGAAGTGTACAGTATAATCTGGTTAAATTTAGACCCAATCAAATGCATCAAGAGAAAGCCCTTGATCCTGCAGCAACAATCACCCCTAATACACTCTGGCTTTCCACAGACACAAATGACTGGACAGTGGGAACAGTGCAGGAACTTTCTTGGGAACGAGTGAGTGGAAGGTCAGACCACTTAACAAACATTAGAAACACAGCAAATTTTTACAAAAACTTTTGTATCTTCCGAAGCCGACTGCGGTATATGAATATTAGTTATCAACATCCTATTCATCAACAACATTATTATTATGAATAGAAAATAAAAAGAATTGCAATAAAGATATGTTTTGAAAATGGAAATAACCTCAGACATTCCATGTTTAGGGAACCGTGACTATTTTTAAGAAAATAGGAACCCATTCCTTAGTTTGATTATCTTCATTATGATGTATATATTAATTGCATAATGAACCAATACAATTGTGTAAGAAATATGAACCACTGGTTACTGATTTGAACCTGCTATCACAAATCCAGTGTAATAAATGGACTGTGTTAGACTAAGCCCAAAATAGTTTTGGCCTGCTCAATGATGCCAACAATGGCAAAGACCTTGGTCAGCAAGCAATGTTCCTAGACATGATTCTCTAGGACAAAAGGAGTCCGGCCTCAAACTATCTTATCAATAACCCTGCTACAGATCGCTCCAAGGTGAAGTGACTTGTCTTTTTAGTCCTTCCATTTGCAGCAGAACAATAACAAGTGGTTGCTTGGTAGTCTGTTAAATTTGACCTAGAACTGTGGTTGCCATGACAGCATTGTTTGACTTGTGACTTGTTTTCTTGTATGTATCTTGACCAGAATAAATAATATTTGGGGAACTGAAAGGGGGGGGCATAAAAAGATGAAAGCGACAATGTAACATTAGAACAACCCATGGAACTTTGCTTTTTGACTTGCTGCTTTTCTCCGTGCTGAATAAACTAAAATAATCAATGACTATCTAGTCTTTTGCAAAGTTTCTTCAGACTCTTCGTTTGCCAGAAAAGAGGACATTTTCACATTAACCCCAACAAATCTGTTTGACATCTCTTACCAACTCTACTCATAAAAATATAACATTTCCTGGTTTGTTTTTATAATGCTGTTATGATAAACACTAGTTTTTTTATCCCAAAAACCTATATATTCTATGATGGACAAAATTAACCTTAATATTCTATACAATATTGTGCATAATAAAAGGCTTAGATATTATGATTATAGTGACAAATTCTATGTTTTGGGTCAAAACACAAACGTTAGGGAATCAGATGGTCAATGTTCACAGTTATTGAAGCAAACTACTCTGGAGAATATATAAAAATGCTCAAGTGACATGTTTGATTGGAATACACCAAGTCCTGTCTTTGTATCCCACAAGCTAGGTTCTGATTTATTTTTAGACTTGTAGTCAGCAAAGTAAAATATGGACAGGGTCCTCAGCAGGGTTATGAACAGAATTTCAAGCCCCCCCTCACACTACACAACAAAGCCTTTTCTGCTAGAAAGGTTCAGTTCCAATAACAACATAAGATAATAATAGGTTGTGAAAGGTAAGGCGTGATTTAACTTTAAGGGCATGTGAAAGGGTCTCAGTAGGTGAAATGTCTCTACAATATTTACCTCATATGAACTGGTAAAGAAGTACTGAAACAAACACTAACTATGACAGGTATATTTTGTATGTATAGTGTGTGTGTTTTTTAAGGTGTAGTTAGAAAGTTTTCACACTATTTTTGCATTTTCACCTATTCTCCACCTCTGTGTCACTTTGATCCTTACATTACGAATGTTACTATTTTGTTCAGAGGCCCTTGAAACTGTTAAATTTGGTCACTTTTCGTTTTATATGTTCATAAACACAATGTTGAGAATAGCAAGTTTATGTGGAAAAACTGAAGCGCTTTCCGGATGCACTGTAGGTAGGTGATTTAGGTGCAATCTTATTTGCAGCAAAATCCTTGCCCGTGAAGCCCTTTTGTGCAAAGCAATGACTGCACGTGTTTCCTTGGAAGTAACCATGGTTAACAAAGGAAGAACAATGATTTCAAGCCCCACCCTACAGTTAAAGCTTCCAGTCTGTTATTCTAACCCAATCAGCATGACAGAGTGATATCCTTCGTGCACTTGTGTTAACAAGGGGATCACTTACATGATGTCGGCTGGTCCTTTTGTGGCAAGGCTGAAAGGCAATGGGGATTAGGTTTATTTTCATGGCAAATAGGGACTTCGCAATTAATCTGATCACTCTTCATGACATTCTGGAATATATGCAAATTGCCATCATAAAAACGGAGGCAGAAGAGTTTGTGAAAGTTAATAATTGTGTCATTCTTAAAACTTTTGGCCACCATAGGTAAAAAAGAATGGGATTACAATCACGTTTTTAAATGTATGTATGTGTATGGGACACTTAAGTGGACTTAAGTGCAGAGAAAAAGCTTACAATGATGCAACATATAAGAGACAAGCATATACAAAAATATTTCAAGTTACAGTTCGTTCATATGAGTAAAGACTATTACAATTACTATTTGTGCAGTCACAGATGTTTACAAATACTGCTAGTAACGTTTTTAGCGTGCAGATGAAAACTATATACAGTCAAGAGTAGTCTTTAATTCGTCATGCAGATCCAGCGATATGCACTTATCTACTATAAATGAATGCAATATTTTCACACACACAAACATGAAAATAAATCTTTAAGTGCTTATCTTCAACATTCATTTGGGATAAGGTATTCAGCTATGCAACAAATTGCCTGCCATATAGACATGCCTTAACAATAGCCAAAGATTTAGGTATAGAAATATAATTGTTTAATTCAAATATCCCTTTAGCTGTGTTGTTCTTACTGTTTTGTTTCCATAGAAAACAATGACCAGCGATTAAAAATGGGACCTTGCAATAACAATAACAATGTAGGCATATACTGAGATGATTTACGTAGTCTTTGCCAGTAAAAAAATATTCTACAATGGTTTTAAAAATGTATGCAGCATCCTCAAGCAGGCACACTTATACATTGAGTGCATATGCTTTCTTCTAGTATCTGCACAAGCTGAACCTACTGTAACCGAGGTAGTGTTTAGTTGTGTGCTTTCTTTATGGTAAATAAATAGCTGTATCATGTTGGGTGTCTTTGAAGCAGTGGCTTTTCTGGGAGTTGAGACATTACTGGCATTCATCCTGGACAGCAGGAAGCTGCGTTGAGATGCTCTCAGAGGTTCTAAGAAAACAGTTTCAGCAATGTGAGCGTATTACAAGCCAGTATATTTACAGCTATCACAATAATTAACAGACAATAGCATAATAAATCAAAGGTAACTAAACACCCCTACCAAGCCAGAGCACAAACTGCGGACATCGCCCAAAAATACTGCACCATTTCAGAATCAGCTTTATTACCAAGTAGGTTTACCCATACAAGGAATTTGCTTTTGTGCTATAGTGCATGACAAGAAACACATGAACTGGTATTAGGTTAAAAAATAAATTACACAGTAAATATAAAATGTGCAAACATTTACTGTATACTTAGCATGAAGTGCAATGTGCAAGAAGGAAGACCAGCTATAGCTATAGCATTACTATATTACAGTTTTGTATTACCATGACTAGTGATTGGTAAATGTGATGTCTTTGAGGTTCTTTAAACAGGGGGGAAAAAACAATAAATTTAGTATGAAAAGATCACATAATCATGTAATTACCATTTGTCAAGTGGGCATGTCATACGAGATATCATAGCGATTCCAAATAGTATGGCATCACTCCCTTATCACTTGCTCACATTTCTTAAGGACCTTTTTACGTTTAAGGGTTAACTGCCAAACAACACTTAGCACGTTCGCTAACGTTAAGAGTACTGATATGTATGCTGTCTCATTACAAATGTAAAATAAACTGAGCAGGTACCGAATACGTTTGATTAGCAGATCCGTTTTTAATTAACACCAAACGGACGGGCATCATCTGATAGCCAGGTCGCGTAAACTCTAAATGACATCACTCAACCACTGTTCCTGCAACTACTACCGCTGTGTTGTAGGTTTTGGAATATGAAGTTAATTTTTCAGTAAGTAGCTATGTACATTGGAATTGTATACTTCTGTTTTTGCATAATGTATGCACAACAACTTTAAAATAGCTAGCTAACACTAGCTAGTTAACTTTAGTTTGCAAGTTAAAAGTTTTTGGACAACTTATTACTGTAGCGCTAGTTAAACCGCTACGCTAGCTAACATCGATGCCGTTTTGTTTGAAGATGCTAAATCAAAGTAGCTTGATTCATACATAGCAAACTAACTTTATGATGTGCATGTATGCACTTAGCTAGTTTGTGTGTAAACAAGATTAGACCGTTACTTTAGTTAGCTAACGTTTACAACAAATGTAACGTTATTTGCTAGCTACCTAGCTATCTTTCCAAACTAGCTAGTTGGTATCTATGCTAACGTTACGTTTGGTCCATATTGCGGCAACAACAAATATCTGGTTATCTGCTGATATTTGTTTGGTAAGTCACTGCAGCGGATAGTTTTAGATTTATTAAACGTTTGCCATGCTGTGGGACGGTTTGTACGTTACACAAAACCTTATTGCAATTTGTTTAGCAGTCTATTTGGTGTGGTATGTGTGGACAATGTGTAGCGTGAATCATGATGTAGTGGAGCGCAGTTTGAAAAGATTGGTTGTTTGATTGTTTTTTGACTGACTAAAGTCACGTTTTTGAGATGCTTGTACATTTTAGCCATTCGGAAGGTCGCAGTCCTACATCAGCCTTCCTCGTCAGTAGCAGCAGAAACGTGCTCCAACCAATAACTGTTCCTGGAGGAAAATAAGATAATGTTACAGGCTGCATTAAAGCTTGTGGGGCGGCAGGGTAGTGTCGAAGCGTGTAGGACCAGTAAACGGAAGGTCGCTGGTACTAATTTCGGAGCCGACGAGGTTAAATCCTTATAATTCTGTACTTGATCAAGACTGTTAAACCCTAACCCTGCTCACAGGTCATTGCTGTAAAAAATATATACTTAACTGTTAAAAACAACGTTAATTAAAATAAAATAAACAAGAACTCTTCCAAGTGGATTCTAGTTTCATACAAATGACAGCTCTTTTAAGCCCTCCACTTCAAGAATGATGAGTTAATTGTTCCCTGGTGTGGGAACATGCTCAAACAAACAAAATGTAAAAGAGTCGAACTACGAATCAGTACTAGCAAGGCGGTATTTAAGGTGCAGTATGGAGAATTTATTCCAGCGACATCAGTTCACATTCTCTTTTGGTTAACCAGCTTCCGAAAGCTGTGAAAACAATATATGGGATTGTTTGGATAGACCTGTCACAGATAAGATGAATTATATTGATATTTTTCAGATGAATAAGATCTCAGTAAAGTTTTTTCTGTTAATGGGTTTCCAATCTCTCATAAAGAGTGTATTTATCAATGGTTTCAAAAGCACCAAGGTCAAGAATGATGAGGTGAGACCCTGAACCTTCATCTGACAATAAAATAAATAAATAAAAGTTTCTATACCACCTAAACAAGTGCATATATAAATATTTTTAATCTTTACTGTACATTTTGTAATTAATTGAGAACAAAATTACAGTCAATATTTTTATTGACTTGATGTTATACTGTCGTCATTACGTGTTCCCTTATTTATTTTGCAAAGTCTTTTATCTCTCCTGAAAGATGGTGAGTTGCTGAAGAAACAGCTTTTTTGGAATGGGAGATTGAATATTAGCTGATAGTTATTACAAAAAGTGTGGCTTTTTAAGAGAGAGTTTATTACTGCCACTGTTAAAACATTTGATACTGATCTGGAGCAGAGGCAGCAATGTATTGAATAGGTGGAAATAGCTACTTAGAAATAGAGCCCGGTTGACTGCTTTAAAGTTCACATGTTATAACCATTTTAGTAATTGTGTTGAAGCATGTAGCTTTGAATATCCTAAATTACCCCCCAAAGTTTGGTAGATGGTCAGGTCCAGTAGTTTGGTATATTGTCAGGTCCAGTAGTTTGGTAGATGGTCAGGTCCAGAAGTTTGGTAGATGGTCAGCTCCAGTAGTTTGGTAGATTGTCAGGTCCAGTAGTTTGGTAGATGGTCAGGTCCAGAAGTTTGGTAGATGGTCAGGTCCAGTAGTTTGGTAGATGGTCATGTCCAGTAGTTTGGTAGATGGTCAGGTCCAGTAGTTTTTCAAAGGTTGTGAACCTTTTCTTAAGGCTGTGATTTTCATGACATTGATTGCTTTGGGATCTTTGTCATTGTGACCCATCCAATGTTTTTGACCCGTTTTTCCCATTGTACTTGAATATTTCCAGGAATAATCTTCCTTCGCAGTCCTGGCATGCTCCACTTGGTCATGTCTTGTTGCCTTGATCACAGACAGTGATGCCAATCATTTTAGCAACAGACAAAACTGCATTGACCCCAGGCAGATGTAGCATCTCTTCATCCTTATTGAAATTATAATTGGTTTGCATGCTAGTGTCTCTCTGATATCTAGCTTTGAAAAATACCAAAACAGCATTTTTATAAGGTGCTGAAATTTTTATCTATTGTGGGCGAAAGAACACATGCTTGTTAAATATTATGGTAATATCTCGTAATTACATAATGATAAATATACTCAATCACGGCCATTGTACCTTCTGTGTCTGTAATGCTGTACCTTGCAACATTAGTGAGCTTATCCTATGTGTTTTGCAAAATTTTGCATGTGCTGGCAGTTTGTTTAACAACACTTGTTTATATTAAGTAATTTTCTTCTGTTACTTTACAATTACAAAAAATAAAGACATTGACTTTTAATTGATTTCCACATCACAAGCAAAAGGCTTGATTAGTTCTACATTAAAATAATGATTTTCAAATGATAGCAGCGCTGTTCAAAAATGTAGGCTAAAGGTTTGTGTTATGTTTTCTCGTGTGGTTCTATAAAGACAAGAATCCTAGCTAAACACAAAACATTAGTAATGTGATGAGAGTACAATTTAATATAATTTGAAAATCATTAATTTAATGTAACAAAGAGCTTGACGTTAGCCTATTGATTTATTGTATAGCAATGTCCTTATGGCATGGTAATTAAAAGTCTTTAATATCTTTATTTTACTCTTTACTTTAAGTTTATGGTTTGTCTCTACCCTAATGATGTGACTCCAGACCTTGTAGGTTTAGCTCCAGAATACGCTACACAAATGTTTTAAAAATGCAGTTGTTTCATATTTTTGTCTGAAACCGCTTTAACCAATCAGAATTATCCAAGGAGCATGAAAAAACGTTGTGTATAATGGTAGCTCTTTTCTTTAATCTAATTCTTTAGGTTTGAAAAAAAAAATATTCAGAATGGAGCATTTTATTGCTTCATTCAAGTCACAACTGTCACAATTGATGAGCATATTTTTCCGCTCCCACTCTCTGGATGTCACCCTTTGAGTTTTGTCAGCAACACATGACAGCAAGTTGGTAAGGGCGAGAGAGTGGTTGAGTGAAATGATGCATCTTTTCATAGAGATCCGGCATTTACTTCACTGATTGGCCAATTTGCTCATCATTCATGGGGAGCGATGTGTTTACTGTTGCCTTATGATAGGATACAACAATGTCATATAGTTCTGCTCAGAACCACATACAGGTCATGTTCTTCTCCTGATTGGCAAATGTTCTAAGTTTGTCATATGGAATAATTCTATATAGATATGGTCACGCCTGTCTTGTTTTAACAACAAAAACATTGCTTATCTTGTTCTACAACCATTCATATTTTCTGCGTCTGGATTATTAGTGTTGATTTTTCTGTGTGTGGGATGTTGATTGTTACTTTGTCCAGTCTAAAATGAGTTACCTTCCAAACCTCTGAAAGGAGTGTAGGACCTCTTGACTGCTAGCTCAGCCTGGCAGCCATGTCTCCCAAAGTCCCCGGCCAGGGCCGGGCAGAGGAGACAGCGGTGCAGGTGGCTGTTCGAGTGCGCCCCCTGCTGCCCAAGGAGCTGCTGCACAGCCACGATAGCTGCATCACCTCTGACCCCGAGCAGCTCAGGGTCACTTTGGGCCATGACCGACACTTCTACTGTGACTTCCTGTTTGAGGAGACCGGCTGTCAGGAGGAGGTGTACACTGTGTGTGTCCAGCCCCTGATAGAGGCCTTCTTTCAGGGATTCAACGCCACTGTCTTTGCCTATGGACAGACAGGCTCTGGGAAGACATACACAATCGGAGAGGCCAACATTTGTGAGTTTCTGGTTTCTCCCAATCTAAATGCTTGGTTTGGCAATTTCATCCTTTGAGTTTATATGGCTTTAGATTGTCATCAGCTTAGATGTGCTATCTTGTAGTGGAGTGTAGAATATATTCATGTCTTCTGGTGTGTGAAATGTTATGCTGAGAGCCAGAGAGTTCACACCAATCATGAAAGCCAACTGCACTTCCTACAGTGCAGCTGCCATAGCTTGTGGGAGCAGTCCATACCAGACAGGCTAGCCATCTGAGCTAGCGGTGTGTGAGATGGCAAAGCTGTGTGGGTGGGTTATGGTTATTAACACAGACCATTAGGGTGTGTGAGTGTGTTAGAACTGGGATGATGAACCGAAAAAGATTAACACTGATCACCTTATCACTGTCATTTTGTTGATATTGTTCATTATGATGGGAATTTCAAATGCAATACTGTTGCTAATCTTGGTGGTTTGTTAATAGGACAACGGATGGCAGCTACAAACTTGTAGTCATTTAAGAGTGCAGAACTATATAATTATAATAATTAATTAATAATGATTGCACTTTTTTAAGGAAGATGTCTATTCATTACGGTAATACGTTATAGAAACCATAAAACACTATACAGGCACTTTAGTTGTATTCACTATACTATATGTACATTGAATCCTGTGTCTGTGGTTAGCTTCTTTTAAGGATGAGGAGCAGGGTGTCATCCCCAGGGCTGTGGCTGAGGTGTTCAAGCTGCTGGATGAGAATGACCTTAGTGACTTCTCTGTCCGAGTGTCTTACCTGGAGGTGTACAAGGAGGACTTCAGAGACCTACTGGAGGTGGAGACCTCCAGCAAGGACATCCACATCAGGGAGGATGACAAGGGCAACATAGGTAGGGATGCTGTTCATCGCAGTATGGATTCAGTATATAGGAATGTTTCAATATCGCATGAATCACATCGTATTTGAAGGGGTCCCTAATGTCTTCATGTGGGATTGTTGTGATTAGTCAAATGATTACTGTCTGTGTGTGTATTTCTCTTCAGTACTGTGTGGGGTGAAGGAGTGTGAGGTGGAGGGTTTGGATGAGGTACTGAGTTTGCTGGAGTCAGGCAACACGGCCCGACACACAGGTGCCACGCAGATGAACCCGCACTCTAGCCGCTCACACACCATCTTTAGTGTGCTCATGGATCAGCGCCGCGGTGGCTCCAGGGCCCATGGTGCCACCGCCACCGGGCTTCATGTCCTCTCCTCCAAGTTTCACTTTGTGGACCTGGCGGGGTCAGAGAGAATCCTCCGTACAGGGAACACCGGAGAGAGGCTGAAAGAGAGCATTCAGATTAACAGTGGCCTTCTGGCTCTGGGGAATGTCATAGGGGCCCTGGGGGACCCCAAGAGGAGAGGCACCCACATACCATACAGGGACTCTAAAATCACCAGGTATGCTGTGGTCTAACATTCAGAACATGAATGTAATCCCCAGGGTGTATTTTCTTTATGAAGCAAGTGGGTGGTTGACGTGCCTCATCTTTTTTTACTCCAAATGTGTCTGCAACATGCATTTAAATCAATGTAATGTGGTGAAATGCTTTGTATTGTATTTGTATTGTATGGTTGAGAAGATCCTACATTATTTGACGACTTACAAATTGTTCAAACGTTTGGGGTTACTTCGAAATGCCCTTGTTGTCCATGAAAACATGCATGAAATTACTTAGGAAATATAGCAAAATTAATAGGAACATTTTCTGACATATTCCCGCCCTAAAGTGTAATTAATATTTTTTGAGGGGGATTGCAAAAAGTAATTGAGTAATTTTTTTAAGTAGTTATTTTTTTCCTTAGAATTCATAATGGAACAATTCATGCAGAAGTGCTACGTGCATGTGCCTACACACACACACAAACCATTAGATCCTTGAATCTGTTTTACTTATTGTCCATTTGAGCCAGAGAGTGTATAGAGAACAGACAGATACACAATGAGTCTAAAATCTTGAGAAGAGGATGTCCTGAGGGCAAGACACATAAAGTAAGGAGTAGATTAAGAAGCAGACTCTTGCTAGTTGTACATGTTTTTAAAGTTGTAATTTATTGTTAATCTAATGATTAACCTAATTCAAAGCCCTTCTTAGATGTATTTGTCCCTCCCCCCAAGGGCATTTAGCCATGCCATCTCCTCAGACTAACATTGGCAGTGGTTTACCCTTACAGAAGAGCTCAGTGACCATTGGCATGTCACTGTCATAGGGATGCCACCTTTCCAACAAGCTAGTTTGGGAAATGTCTGTCCTGCTAAAGCTAACCCGGTCCTCTGTAAATGCTGTTATTATGTAGTGGAAATGTTTAGGTGCAACAACAGCCTAACCATGAAGTGTTTGGCCACACAGGGTTACAGAATTTTTTGTTTTATGCTTCAACATCAACTGCCCAAATACATGTTGCCCTCTCAATATGTGTAGTAGAACAAAGAAACTCCTCAGTTGTTCTAACAAGGTATGCTGAACTGTTATGGAGTGGCAAGGGAAGAGTTCATGTCTGAATCATATGAATAACTCATTGCAAGACCTAAAAACAGCAATTCATGGAGGGAAATCTTCAAACATTGTAGATTTTGAGCAGTTTTCTCCAGATAGATTGGACAATCTTTCAGTAGAAAGGTGCATCAAGTTCAGTGATGGTTTCAAGATGCATTTTGGCATTTGTAACCAAAGGTTGTTCAACCACGACTGCCTTCTATTTATGTAGAAAATGTTATTCTTAACAATACCTGTGTTTCTGGCGACATTTTTAAGTCTGATTATTGAAACTCTATGTGCAGGATATTGAAAGACTCCCTGGGAGGAAATGCCAAAACGCTTATGATTGCCTGCATCAGCCCCTCTTCGGCAGATTTTGATGAGAGCCTGAACACACTGAACTATGCCAAGCGGGCTCGCAACATCCAGAACCGGGCCACAGTAAATTGCCGCGGAGAGCCGGACCGTGTGGAGGGGTTGGAGCAGCAGATTCGGGCTCTTCGCAGGGCCCTTGAGAACCGGCAACGCTCAGAGACCCGTATCATTGCCCGCTCTGACCCAGACCGCCGGCCACGGCCTGGAGAAGGAGAGTTCAGTAGAGTGCAGGCCCAAAGTGCACACTACAGGACCTGCACTGACACTGCATACAGGTAAAGAGGACAGACGCAGGCACTACTCTGTATTTTTTATATATATAAATTCCATGCCCTCTGGCCATTTTGATACATCATCTAGTGCCAGGTCAGACGCCTTATCTTCCAGAACAGCCTGTACTATTCGGCACGTAAGATTATACAATGTCGAAAATGGTGTACATATATGTTTGTCTATGCTAAAGCGTGGGCCTCTTGCAGTCATTTTCCTGTTTTATTTCATGCCTGAGAGAAAGTGCAAGCACTGTTGTGTGGGACAAGCCCTGACAGTCATACCTCGTTACAATTTGCTTAGTTCACATATTTTTGCCGTTCTAACATTGAGTCAAACACTTTCTTCCCTCTTTAAAAGAAGTCACATTTAAATATCGGAAAGTTCACAGAGTTTCCTGTCTTCATCTTTCTTAGATCTTAAAAAGGGCTAGATGAAATGTCAAAGAAATGTTCATTTGGAAATAAACATTTACTGACCAGATAAATATCTTTAAAATTTTTCCCAAAATAAAACAAAGGTAACTTTACAATATCAATTTTGAGAGTCCGTTTTTTCAAATAGGTACAACATGTCAGTGTACCATTTGTAATTTATTATTATAAGAGAATTGGTCCAAGGTCTGAATACTTTTGCAAGGCACTGTATATGCCGGACTGTGGGAACATCTGTGGCCACCCGACAAAACAGTTAAATTGTTTGGGCATTTCCATAATTCATTGACAGTTAAAGGTTAGAAATGTAGAAGTGGAGGCAGGTTTCAAGGGTTATTGACAAGAGAGCGAGGAACTGTGGGTGAATCTCCAGAGGCATAGTGGTCAGGCGCGTCAGCTCTATCACTGGACCAGCCTTCGGAACCAGCCTGGTTGTGACCAGTAGAGGCATAGTGGTCAGGCGCGTCAGCTCTATCACTGGACCAGCCTTTGGAACCAGCCTGGTTGTGACCAGTAGAGGCATAGTGGTCAGGCACGTCAGCTCTATCACTGGACCAGCGTTTGGAACCAGCCTGGTTGTGACCAGTAGAGGCATAGTGGTCAGGCACGTCAGCTCTATCACTGGACCAGCCTTCAGAACCAGCCTGGTTGTGACCAGTAGAGGCATAGTGGTCAGGCACGTCAGCTCTATCACTGGACCAGCGTTTGGAACCAGCCTGGTTGTGACCAGTAGAGGCATAGTGGTCAGGCACGTCAGCTCTATCACTGGACCAGCCTTCAGAACCAGCCTCTAAGTGCTAACTGGCAGTAGCCCAGTAGTTGGCTGTAAGTAGCAGAATGGGCTGTCTAAACTATGCACCGCGTTGTGTTGATGGACTTGTGTGGGTGTTGTTTTTGGCTAATGAGCTGAGGGGTAGTATAACTGTGAGTCTCTGTGCCCAGGTTGTTGTGTGAGCTTCAGGGTGAGGGGGCGCTGACTGCTGAACAGAGCTTGAGGGTGAAGGAGTGGCTGTGTTCTGTGGAGGAGGAGCGGAGCGGCTTGACCACCGCTTCTGGACCAGACAGTGGCATCGAGAGCAGCTCCACCGAGGACTCTGCAGCGCTGAGGAGGGGGCGGGCAACGGTCAAGAACCAGGTCCTGTACTTACACACTAGTTCTTCATTACATATTAATAAAGCAGTTTTTTGTCATATAACAGAAGATTCTGACAAAAAGGTCACTGTTATAAAAGCACTCAAACAACCTGTGATATTTTTATGATGAAACCCAAGAAATAAAAGACCAATCATTCCTTTCCTATTAGTTATTAATCCAAATATTTATTTGAATATTTATAAATTTTCTTTCTGTTGTGCAATATTTATTCCTGATTATTGTTAATCCTATCAATGTATATATGTTTTGTGTTACTATTTCTATCTGAACATCAGAATAAATGGTTTACTATACAATGTAAAATGCATGTGACTATCTTGGGCCTCGGTATTAGTCACAATGTGAGCCCCATGTGTAGTAGAAATGACCCAGGTCAAGAGTGTATGACATGTCTAACATGTGGGCAGCTGTACAGATAAGCCATTCAGTGGAAATGACTAATACATTAGCTATAATATTCAGAGCCAGTGAAGAACACACAAGTACGTTTTATTGAATAACATGTAACAAGCTTGCTACATTTGAACAAGATAATGTGCCTAACTAGACCTGTAATGACTGTATCACATTGGTGCAAAGGTTTCTTCTTGCTAATGAAAACTCTGGGTTGTTTCCTCTGTCTTTTGTGTTGAAAGAAGGTTTGTTTAAATTAATCTGGCTTTGATAATAACTAGTGCTACACAGCCACTGACCTCACCACACGTCACAGGGGGCAACTAAACATTTAGGGTGTAATGCATGTAATTGTTAAATACAATTTGTTCCCCCAAGGCATTTGTTAAGACTGAAAGAATTATAGATAATACATCCATTTGTAAAACTTGTAAACAACCCCTACACTGCTTTATTCTTTGATTAGTACAGAGTATCTAACTCACACTGTATCTGTTATTGACCCCCCACAGGAGGCAGAGCCTGGTGGGGAGGAGTGGGGTGGGGAGAAAGAGGAGTGTGTGGCCCAGCTCCAGTCCCAGATCCAGCAGCTGGAGAGGGAGAACACAGACTTCCTGGCTGCGCTGGAGGATGCCATGGAACAGTACAAACAGCAGGTCAGAGCAGTAGAAACAGCAGGTCAGAGCAGTAGAAACAGC
>JACXGK010009221.1:0-20430 GCA_016801125.1 Novumbra hubbsi
TTCTGCGTGGTCACTGTAGATACGCATCGTAATAGTTCTGGGCTTCTGTTCTTTTTTTCTATCAAGGGTATAATGTACTTTTTACCCAGCTATTCCTTTATGACAAGTCTGCTGGATGTATTGCATCTTATCAGCACGATGGTCACTCTGACAGAGCTCAAGCGTTGCTCTGTGAAGAGAGGAGAACCTTCCAGAAGTACAACCATCTCTGCAGCACTCCACCAATCAGGCCTGTCTGGTAGAGTGACCAAACGGAAGCCACTCCTCAGTAAAAGGCAAATGACAGCCCGTCTGGAGTTTGCCAAAAGGCCCCTGAAGGACTCTCATGAGTAACAAAATGCTCTGGTCTGATGAAACAAAGATTGAACTCTTTGGCCTGAATGCCAAGTGTCATGTCTGGAGGAAACCAGACATTGTTCATCACCTTGCCAATACCATGTTTACAGTGAAGCATGATGGTGGCAGCATCATGCTGTGGGGTTGTTTTTCAGCTGCAGGAACTGGGAGACTAGTCAGGATCGAGGGAAAGATGAATACAGCAATGTACAGAGACATCCTTTATGGAAACTTGTTTCAGTGCGCTATGAACCTCAGACTGGGGTGAAGGTATTCAAACAGGACAACGACCTAAGCGCACAGCCAAAATAATAAAGTAGTGGCTTCAGGACAACCCTGCGAATGTCTTTGAGTGGCCCAGACTTGAACCCGATTGAACATCTCTGGAGAGATCTGAAAATGGTTGTGCTCCCCATCCAACCTGATGGAGCTTGAGAGGTCCTGCAAAGATGAATGGAAGAAACTGCCCAAAATAGGTGTGCCTTGTAGCGTCACACGCAAAAAGACGTGTGGCTGTAATTGCTGCCAAAGGTGCTTCAACAATGTATTGAGCAAAATCTGTGAATACTTATGTACATGTTTTTTTTCATTCTTAATTTTCACAAATCCATGAAAAATATTAACAAAACTTTTTTCACTTTGTCATTAAGTTTACATACCCTTGAATGTTTTTCTTTTCAGACAGACACACACAGGTTAAAATGGCAATTAAAGGTTATTTTCTTACACCTAGCGGCTGTGAATAAATAGTCAATGAATTTGTTTGCTCTTTACGTGGATGCACTGAGCAGGCTAGATACGGAGCAATGGGGAACAGAAAAGAACTGTACTGTTCAATCACTTTTTAATAATTGGAAATTTCATCTCTTGATACCAAGCCCAGGTCAGGTAGACAAGAAAGATTTCAGCCAAAACTGCCAGAAGAATTGTTCGGGATACAAAGAACCCCCCCCCCCCCAAAAAAAAAAACCCAGCTAAAGGCGATGGAATCTTGTGAAAATGTATGGAAAGATTAATGCTGCATGTTATCAAAAAATACTGGCAGACAAATTGCATTCTTCTGCACGAAAGCTGCGCATGGGATGCTCTTGGACTTTTCTGCACGACAATGACCCTAAGCACAACCTCCAGTGGTTACAGCAGAAAAAGGTGAAGGTTCTGGAGTGGCCATCACAGTCTCCTGGCCTTAATATCATCAAGCCACTCTGGGGAGATCTCCAAGGTACGACCAAAGACTTTGCATTACCTGGAGGCATTTTGCCATGACGAATGTGCAGGTATGTCACCTGCAAGAATTTGGGGCCTCATAGACAACTATTACAAAAGACTGCATGCTGTCATAGATGCCAGAGGGGTCAATACACATAATTAAACAAAGGTTATGCAGACTTTTGAACAGGGGTCATTAAAATGTTTTCTTTGTTGCCATGTTTTATGAAATATGTTTTGCCGGCTCACTCATGTTTTTTTAATAATGGTACACATACTACCAATTCTCCAAGGGTATGCACACTTTTCAGCACAACTGTACCAATATGGTATTTACGTGCTTGGGATCACTCAAGGCTGCAAAAGTTTAGTCAGTTCTTCCATTCACATTTACCGCTATCTCTTTTAAGGTGTATTAATGCTGTTAAAATGAATAGTTCCCCCTTCACGTACGTGTTGCCAGGTGGGATAGGGCGATGACATCGGCCATAGGTTTGTTTGGGCGGTTTGCAAATTGATGGAGGACCCCTTCAATATGCATACCTTAGACCCCAAGTATCAGGGTGGGTGGAGCAGATGTGCCACGCAAAGCACTTCATGTTGATGGAGGTCAGTGCTACCAGGCGGTAGTCATTCAGGCAGGTGATGGAAGATTTCTTTGGCACAGAGACAATGGTGGTCTGCTTGTAGCAGATGAGACTGCTGACTGAGTCAGGGAGAGGTTAAATATAGAAGTTGAAACCACCGCGAGCTATAGGCTGTTGTAAATTACCAGAGCTGAATTCCTGTGGAAGGTAGAAGGACCATACCTTTAAAGTTAAGAGCTCCGGGTTCTTTTGAGAGTTGAGTTGGTAGTACTTTAGCATCCGAACCCCAGAAAGGGTTAACCATAATGCAGACCCATCCGCCTCCCCGTTTACCTGATTCCCAAGATTTGTCCTGTTGGTAAAAAACAGGTGTGGTAATGTTAAAGTCAGGCACCACAGGACTTAACCAAGTCTCAGAAAACAGTAAAACGCAACAGTGTCCTGCTGGAAGTTAATTCTGGCTTTTTTTATTGTCTTGGGATTAAACATTTGCAGGTATAATGTTCAGTACCAGCAAGTTACAGTATCTCGTTCAAAATCTACATAAGATACTGTCATGTTTACCTGTCTTTATCTTTCGTTGGCGTGTTAGTTTACTAATCGGGTGCAGGACAAAGGAGCAAATGCTCCATTAAGTGGAAGTCCGTATTTATACGAACTTCCAAAAGTGCTTGACGATCATAATTTAGGAGCGTCCGTGCAGCATGTATGAAAATAGAAACAATAGGAAGCAAAAACGTTTCAATCTTCGGAGATGCAAATTTAGTCGAGGGCGTCCTACTGGGCTGCCTATTTTCAGAAATTGAAGTTCTGTTTGCATGTTCCAGTTTCCCCACGGTGCTGTCCTGCATTTTTCCATTTCTTCCCGCTTTGCTCTGCTGTTCTTTGCCGGCACCCCCCTCTCACTATACAGGCAATCCTGTGGGACTTTCCACACTTAAGATCCGGTAGCAGTTTTGGTGTCATTTCAAATCTTCCTCTGCCTCGCCCTATTAATAAGAATCACGTCGTACTCCATCTTAAACAGACACAGCTTTCTGTCTCTGGGCAAAGAAGGGAATTACCACATTCCAAGACCTGGGACTGACAGATCTGACATCAGATTACCTTAGTTGTATGCGCACACCGAGGGAAAACGGCTAATGTTTAAGTGGTATTGATGCAAGTTTCTGTTGAAAATAATTAACTCCCTTTCTGTTACTGAATCCCTTTGGCTGTTTATCACACATGATAAACACTAGTGCAGTGGCAAGTGTTTGGCTAGTGACTGCTCCAAAAATATTAGGGGATGACGAAACCATCACACCATGTCAGTTTAACTTCTGTCCAGAAGCAATTGTAAATTGATTTGAGCTGTTTGGTGCCAATGAAAGTGACAGGTACGCTGGAGAGGCAACAGCAAGACAAACCCCAAAAAGGAAAAGTTTTTTCTGCTGGTGGCCACAAATAATTGCTTTCTCTATCTTTCCTGCCTGATTATGTCTCCTTGTCACTCCTGGTAGCATGAGGTGGTACCTGTAGCCCATGCAGGTTGCACAGGCATGTTCCAGGATGCCACATCCATGCGTGCCAACACCAGAGGGTTTGCTGTGTCTCCCAGTACAGTCTCCAACTTGGAGGAGATACCAGGAGACGGGCTGTTACACAAGGAGAGCTGGACAGGGCCATAGAAGGGCATTAACCCAGCAACAAGAGCGGTATCACCTCTTTTGTGCAAGGAGGTATAGGAGGGGCATTGCCAGCGTTTTACAAAATGTCCTTCAGCCGACTTCTGGTGTGCTTGTGTTGAATGTTATGCTCCTTGCAACATCATCCAGCATGACTGGTTTAGCGATGGGTCAGTGATGTTTTGGGGAGGTGTATTCTTGGAGGCTCGCGCAGACCTCCACGTGGTAGCCAGCGGTTTCCTAACTGCAGTTAGGTACTGGGATGAATTCAGACCTTAGGCTGGTGCTGTGGGTTCTTCCTGGTACACGATAATACCCGGCCTCATGTGGCCAGAGTGTGTTGTCAGTTCCAGGATGAAGAAGTCAAGAAGAAGATGAAGAAGTCATTGTTACCGTTGACTGGCCCTCATCTTCCCGAGTTGATTCCCATTGAGAGCCTCTGGGAAGTAATGTATCGTAGCATCTGACGCCACCAAGTAGCGCCACAGACTGTCCAGGAGCTCACTGTCCCCCTGGACACCACCCGCCTTCTTGTTCAGAGCACGTCCACACTTGGGGGCCATACGTCACTGAATTGCCGTGATGAAATTCACACAAGATTTTGCCAAGAATTTACAGAATTTTACTGATTGGGTCATAGGTGGGCACTGAATTAATTTTGGGAATGACAGTTTTTCTCCCCCTCTTCTCTCCAGGGTTTCCGATGACCAGACACTTGAACAGATCCTCACCCCCTACATCCACCCAGTGGAGTCTGAGCCAGTGAGACGTCAGAAGTAAGGAAACTCAGCTTTTGTCTAATACTCTGATCAAATAAACCATGCTTGTCCTTCTTGAGCTAATGAGTTAATTAAGCAAGGTTGATTTGTTTTTAGAAAGTATTACATGGTTAGAATCCATGTCTCTGTGACCTTGTTGTGTGGTTAACTTGTTTAGCTCTATCCTTTTTTCTTATCAGGGCATGCCTAATTACTCCCTCACCACTACTGGCCTTTAGATACTCTCTAGCTAAAGAGACCTGTCACACAGTCCAGCATTACACACACTTGGAGACAGGAAGTTTGAAACAGAGCAGACCAAGATAATTGCGATCCCATTTTAAATGAAATGAAATGGGATGACTTGTGAATGTTTTATTAGACATTCAAAATATTGAAATTTAGTGAGTCCTTTGTTTTGGGTCTGTCCACTGGTATATATATATTATATATATATAACATATATATATATATATATATATATATATATATATATATATATATATATATATATATAAATAAACTAATCAGGAGTTTACAATCTGATAGTAGTGAAACATCAATACCAGTAACATGGGTGTTTTGGATGTCCTACTCACCATATTTTCCATTGTTGTCTTGCCAATGGTTTTCTATTCTGACGCATCAAAAAGAATGGCGTTCCAGAACGCACAATCACACACATAGAACACATGTTTAGCTGATGGGAATTCAGTGAATGTCTGCACTGGCCAACCATAAACAAGTCTTCAAAGTCAAACTTGTCAGTTTTAGAGAGAAAGATTGCAATGTCAGTGCTGCTATTACATTTTATTACTAAACAGACACATTTTATTACATGCAAGCTCTTTTACTTGTATCGTTTACTTCAAACAAGCATTCCCCGCATTCTCTCAAAGTATTATTACTCATCATTAAGGGGTTGACCGTGGCTTTCTATATCAACTGTTGCTGTAACATGCAAATGTTTTGTGGCTTTATGTCTGATACAGTGAAGACTTGAAGTCGGTACCACAGTCGGTACCACATAAATTACTTCTATGACTGTGCCCATGTACATTATTACACTGACAAAAATAGAATCCTCTGAATATGATTATTAAAACCCCATGTTGAAGTGATTATGCCTATGTCTCAGTCTAAACTATCATGTTTCTATTTGTCCTACGGGTTACATAACTTAATGTCAATGAATACATTCATGTCTGAGGTTCTCCTTGTAAAAACTACTCTTAAGGAACATTTGACTTTGTTTATTGTTGCTACTGTACATTTCTTGTGGTTTTGGGTCCTCAAACCCTATGTAATTGGATTCGGTAGGATAAACCCCTAGGATTTATTTTTAGCTGGTAACAGTGGTTAGTTAAAGCACTTTGAGCAAGTACAGCAAGCCTGCAGCCTAGAGTGTATGCTCTCCTCCTAAAATGTGTTTGAATAACACCTATCAGACGTGAAAGGAGTGCTGGGAAAAATTTCATCTTTACATAAGGATTGACGGGGTGTTAGTATATTGCCAATATAGCATGGGTAAGGCCTATTCTCTTTTACGACTCAATGCGGTGTGCCAGGTTAAAGCCTTTTTGCATTTGTATTTTAGCCATATGTAAGGAATATGCTTCCTGTCATTAGGGAACACACAAAGCTGTGCACAGTCCCAGTTTGAATTATATTGATGTTTTGCATGTAACTGACATGTGACATTGATCAATAGCTGTCAATTATCTGCTGAGTTCACAGCCTTTTGTTCATTATAGTCTTTTAACATTTTATTTTAGTCTCTTTTCAAACCCTAAACCATCATTTTATGTGTTTCAGGTTGAAGATGTATGTCCACAGCCCATTCAATCACATCAGGGTCTTCATGAAGGTGGAGGGCAGAAAGGCCAACTCTGTGAGGTAATGTTGGCTGTGTGCTCTCAAGTGGTTGGGTTTAACACGTTTTCTGAAGATGGACAGTGACTCTGGTATCTTTTCTTCAAGAGGAAGTTGGTCACACCCTTCTGGTTCCAGGTGGACTTTAGTGGGCTTTCGGCCTAGTGACCAGAGGTGACCAAATGAAGACAGTTAGGGATGGGCAATTCTTTTAGTGGAGTGTGCGGAGGTGTAGAATGGGTTTACCACCAGGCGGACTACAGTATTCTGCATAAGCGGCAGGGGTTTGATTGCTCAAATAGGGACCCCAGCCTTTAAAGGACATGAAGACTAATGTGGTTCACTATGAATGTCGCAGAGAACGAAGATTTGGTCCTGGGTCTCACCACCTCACCTTATGGTTATAGGCTGCGGTGTAGTATGCAGTCCCAGAGTTCACAACCTGATGTAGCCCTGTGAGGTGGGCTAGATGGATCTGGCAGCAGCAGATTCAAGATGAGAAACAGAGTCTGCCTGTGCATTGCACCCAGCTCGAAGTGTAATTGATTTGTCGTGGTGATTATTCTTAGAGTGGTATCAGGTGAGTTTTTCCAAGGCAGCATGCTCAAGTGTTTTGAAATGACAGAAGGGATTCCGGTCTGTAGTTTTTGGTGTGAGATGAGTCAAGTTTTGGTTTCTTGAGGAGTCAGCGGGGAAGCAGTCAATGCTCTGCGATAA
The DNA here is from genome assembly GCA_016801125.1 of Novumbra hubbsi. Lineage (NCBI taxonomy): Eukaryota > Metazoa > Chordata > Actinopteri > Esociformes > Umbridae > Novumbra > Novumbra hubbsi. The sequence continues at coordinate 7,147 of JACXGK010009221.1, forward strand.
AGAATGGGAGATGGAGATGTCTAGAGAAGGAAGTATGGGATGGGGAAGGAAAGAAAGCAGGTTGTTGTGGACTAAGACATTACTAGTACAGGGATTTTATCAGGAGATAGTGTGGGATATGAGGTTAGTGCATTGATGGCAAAGGGTGAACCATCCACAGGAAGTGAACATATCAAGCTCTTGAAAGTCTGTATGGGTAGATGGTGGACGATAGATGAAAACATTGTGAAGCTTAATTTGTCAAGTGACAATGATATCATGCAATTCGAAAGATGAGTGGGAGCCATAGTGTAAATCTCCACTTTAGTAACCTTTACAACGACCAGAAGCTCTTAGAATACAGCAAAATGCATTCTCTAACTAAGAGACTTTGTTTCCATGTACTCATTCTGCCGATGGAATCAGTGATTGGATGAGGAATAACTTCAACTAAATCAAGATAAATCTGAAATATTTGTCTTTGGTGCCAAAGACAAGAGATGGCCTGCCAGTAATTCCCCAGACATTTTGTCCCTTAAGACTAAAAGCCATGTTCAAATTCCTGGGGTAGTTATGGATTCTGATCTGAATTTCAATAGCCGCATATAATGATAGCTACATTTCCTTAAAAACATCTTGAATTAGAGGATTTATGTTCAGACAAGATCTAGAAAAATGTATCCACGCTTTTATCTGCAGTAGGTTTTCAGGAATGAAAATTGGAGCTCACACAGAATGCTACTACTAAAAAGCTAACCTGATCTGACTTCCACTATCCAATAGACTTGATTTTAAGGTGTTGCTACTTACTCTATAAATCAATCAATGGTTCAGGGCCAAATTACATGTCAGTTTAAACCCTCTAGACCCCTGAAGTCATCATGGCCTGGTCTGATAACTGTTCCAAGAATAACGAAAAAGGTTGGAGGGGCCGCATTTAGACATTATGCTGCGCCGTGTTGGAACAAACTGACCGAAAATATTAGACTTGCTCCAACGTTGACCACTTGGCTAAAAAAAACATTTTTCTTTTGCCTTTAATTTCTCAGCTGATAATCATTTAGCCCTCTTAAGCGGGTTGTTAGATATGTTTGCTTGTTTTTTTGTTTTTATTTGCAGTTTGTGATTTGTCTTTATTGCAAAATGTATTTCTAATATTCCGGATGTTTGTTTTTATGATTCGTAATTTAAAGCACTTTGGATTGCTTCTGTGTAGGAAATGTGCTATACAATTTAACTTGCTTCATCTTGTCTTGTTTTTACCTTACCTTTGGGGATGCAATCCGGTGGCAGATACGGAAAGGAGTCAATAACAGCTAGTTGGCAGACGAAAGGGGAGCGTCATGTCTTACTCCCTGCCCTGATTAACAACATCAGCATGGCCTGCCTTACCAGCCAACTGCCTGTTAAGGACACTGGAAGATGTAGACTAAATTATGGGAGAACTGAATGAGTAGATTACATTGTTATGTTGATTTCTTGCTTTTTATTTTAATTATTACTACTGCGTAGCTGTGAACAGCTCAATGTGATTCGGTGCATTTGAAACTAAAAATACTTTGGACTTGAGCCATAAGGTGATGGGAGCTATGGATGCTAGCATCCATAGCATGACAGAGCCTTTATCCTGTCCCAGGCTATTAGAAATATTTGGACTGCAAACTGATAAAACCAAGTTTTGATTCCAATTGTTTACTAGAAAGGCAGTTTTTGTTCTTATGCCACTTTTTCGTTGTGGAATCTAATGAAATCCACAACGGGTTTTAAATTACTATACCCATTTAAGACCCTCTGGGGCAGTTGTTTGTAGATTCTTTGCACAATCCGAATTCATCCAAAATATAAAATGACAGAAAAAGAAATCAGGGAACACTGCTTCTCATATATCTCAGTTTTCTGCAGACCTGGACAGACTCAACCTATGAGTTAATGATATTCTGCTCACAAGAGATCATCCCAAAAACATAGTTGCAGATTGCACCTTGTAAGTAGTTGCAGGTGTGCGTAAGGCAAGGTCCTGCGGGGGCCCCCGGGGCTGGGTTGATTTAGGCTTTAAACTGAGGGGTTTAGACCACCGGACACGTGGGTCCAGCTTATCCTGTGCAGACTGTCTTGCCAAGTAGCTATCAGGTATAAACAAACAATTACAACATACACATAGCTGTGTAACCGGGCGGTTATATTACACGGACGGTTGGCGCTCTTATCCAGCGTTAGTTTTGTAGTTAACTCAAATTAGTAGTATCCTTGACTGAGAATAGCAAAAAATGCTATTTAAAATCAACAGCACGGTTAATGAGTAACCTCTCCTATATAAATACACTCCTATAAAATAAAGGTTTACTGTGTCTCCAATACAGTCTCCAGTGCATGGAGGAGATACCAGGAGACGGGCCTTTACATGAGAAGGGCTGGACAGGGCCGTAGAAGGGCATCAACCCAGCAGCAGGACTGGTATTGAGTCCTTTGTGCGAGGAGGAACAGGAGGAGCACTGCCAGAGCCCTACATAATGACCTCTAGTGGGCTGCTGGTGTGCATGTTCTTGAGAAAGGGATTCCATGAGGGTGGCATGGGGGCCTGGCGTCCTCTAGTGGGACCTGTCCTCCCTGCCCAGCCGGGCAGCTTGATTGGCATTGGCCAGAGAACACTAGAATGGGCAGGCCTGCCTTTGGGACCCCAGTCTCTAGACAGATGAGATCAGGTACCCACTGAGCCCATGCTACCAACATGAGAGTCTGGAGGACCCTTGTGAAGGTTATGTTGAGCACCACCTCATCCAGCACGACCGGTTTGGTGGTGGGTCACTAATGGTCTCGGGAGGCATATCCTTGGAGGGTCGCACAGACCTCCACATGCTCCACAGACTGCTTTTAGGTACCGGGATGAAATCCTCTGGACTTACGCTGGTGCAGTGGGCCCTGGGCTTCTCCTGATGAAGGGCCGAGCCTGGCATCATGTAGCCAGAGTGTGTAGACAGTTCAGGATTGACGAAGGCATTGAAGCCATTGAAAGGCCCTCACGTTCCCCAGACCTGAATCCAGTTTAGAACCTCTGGGACGTTATGGTACCGCCACAGACTGTCCAAGCACTTATGGTACCGCCACAGACTGTCCAAGCACTTATGGTACCGCCACAGACTGTCCAAGGAGCGTGCCCAGACATTGTCAGGAGTGCGTACAGGCATGTGGGGGCCAAACAATATGAGTTGCTGTGATTAAATATATATATATATATATTTTGTATGTGTGTATTGGGTATATTTACCCCAAAAATGCTGAAACTTGATGATATACCAGGAAATTAAAATTCTGAATGCTGTGGCGGATGAGACCAGATATACCATTGGTATGACATCATGTTGTACTGTTCTAATTGTGTTGGTAATCAGTTTAAGATGGCTATTTAGCTTTGGGGTTTATGGCCAATATAACACAATTAACTCTGCAATGCGTTTGGTTGCATGTTTGGGTTTACTATTCTTACTCTAAGATGCCACCTTGGGATGGCTGCTAGAAAAAGTATTTATTGCAAGCAACAAATCTAAGCACCCGATGTTCGCTAAACAACATTGACTCTTGGATTGGAAAATGTTACTGTTTGGCCCCCCTGACCAGCAGTGTGCCCTGGGCAGGTTCTCAAACACCGCTTTCAGCTGCTTTTGGTCTCCAAGGGACTGACCAGCACCCCTGGTTAGCTTCAGACGCAAGCTGCACTCCTCTTACTGGGCGGATGCAAGCCCAACCAAGTACCAAGAGCCCTGTTCACTGAATTCAACCGTACACTCGTTTCAACTCAGAACATGTACTTTTCCCCCATCTGCCTGCTGTCGTTGAGCAAGGCCATGGGGCAGCTGTGCTGGCCAGTGCTGTTTTTGTTTTTCTACGCGCACGTGTACTCACACGCACGTGTACTCACACGCAGTTAGTTCACAGATACAGGGGAAGCAGTGGTGGTTTTAACCTTGTCTGTTTTGTATGTTTTCTGGTCTGAGCTCTTAACCACAGGCAGCTGGAACATGACATTAGCCGTCCCAGAGACTACTCTTCTCACACATCTATGGTTCAGGGGGCCTTTCTCTTGCCCTCTATCTTCTTTCTTATTGCGTTTCTCTCTGCTTAGCACATGCATGAGTTCAGTCTCTTGGCAGCGTTATGGCAAAATTATTGTAATTATTATTATTACAGTTGGGTAATGATTGTAGCAATATGCCATCTTTCTAGTAGTCTTAACTGAGGCAAAAGTCACCTATTTGACCTGTAGCGTGTTGCATCCAAATGCTTAGCTGACAAATATGATGGATTATCCATAGTTCTCTATGTAATCCGAGCTGTTGTCGTTTAGATCCCACTGATTATCTCAGCATACATATAAATACCTGTTGTGAACGTCCCCCTCCTCTCTGTGATTCAGAGCCCGCTCGCCCTCTATAAATTAGAACAAAGGAATTCTCTCTGAAATAGCTCTGGAGTATTTGTATTTGGCACTAGTGTTGGCCATACCTCACTTTTCTCATCTTTCATCTATCCGGTATCCTTCAGTAATAATAACTAGCTGTAAGGGGGGAACAATGGGAATCCCCAGGAGACTACATCAGTTGGGTATGGTGTTCTGTTCCTTCACAAGAACACTATATACAGAACAGATGTGTGTGTGCTCCTGGCCCAGCCAGCAACCAATGCTGTATCTCAGCAATGGCTTCCAGCGAAACCTCACTTAGACTGGAGAGTTAGGATTGGTTGTGGCCTAATATGCATACTGCTCCTCTGTTGTTTACAAAACCTTTAAATGTGTGGGTGTGTGAGCTGTCTTCTCTGATAGCGATAGCTTTTGAGACGGTGCAGACGTCAGGTATATTTATCTCACATCCTGCCAGAGATGTCTCTGATTCTCTGTCTGTCTGCCTGTCTCCCTGTCTGTCTGCCTGTCTGTCTGCCTGTCTGCCTGTCTGTCTGTCTGTCTGCCTGTCTTCCTGTCTGTCTGTCGGCCTGTCTGTCTGCCTGTCTGTCTGTCGGCCTGTCTCCCTTTCTGTCTGTCTGTCTGCCTGTCTTTCTCCCTTCCTCCCTTTCTGTCTGCCTACTCCCTTTCTGTTTGCCTGTCTCCCTTTCTGTCTGCCTGTCTCTCTGCCATTCTGTTTTTCTCTCGTTGTCTGTCTCTGTCAGTCTCTTGCTGTTGACTTGTGGCGTCTCTGAGTTTTTCTGCCACCTTATAGGAGGTTTAGGGGGTTTTACTGACCCGCGAAATCACAGCCCTTTAAATGTCACCTTGCATCTCAGCGTTGGGATTGGTTTGGCAAGCGTTGGGATTGGTTTGGCAAGCGTTGGGATTGGTTGGGCAAGCAAGTCAAATGACCGGGGCCAGCCGGTGCTGTGACACGGCGTCCATCTTGAAGGGAGCTGGAGACGAGGTGTGTATGTTAGGTGTCTCGCTGGTGGTTGGTCATGATGAGAGGGTGAGGGATGGCCTGGAAATGGCTGAGCACCGAGCCAAACCATGTCCCTCCGGAGGCCTGTTAACCGTTTAGCACCATGATTTATGAGCATCCCAAACACATGACAGGATTACTCAGGATGACTGATGTCATCACACACAGAAACCACGAGAGAGAGAGGCTGCAGGAGGGAGAGAATGCAGAGCTTCAAAGGCTACGGTAGTCTTACTGAGAGATGTTATTGACTCTGGTTAAGTCAGTAGTTTCCATTGTCCAGAAGGGTGGATATGATCAACAGTGTAGGGTTGTACTGTGCCAAGCCATGACTCCTATCTCCATCTATCCTCCTCCAGAAGTCATGATGTCATAGAAGACTTTGCGCAGACAATGTGACTGACAAACGGCAGCCATTTTATATCCACAACCTCGCGGAAGCATTTCAAATGAATACAAACAATAAACGACACAAAAGTGCTTTTGCGGAATTCTGGCGGATGAGCGTTAGAAAGTGTGATCAGTGGTCAAGTAATCATGTTGTCGGTTATTATAAAATGTCTGATTTTAACTTAATAACTGTGAAGCTCTACCTGTCCCGGCAGTCTGCCCGCCGCTGTAGTAGCTTTTGGTGGTGGCAGTGTGGTGAAAAGTCTGTTTTCTTTGTTTAGGTATCATGAGCTGGACATGGCCAAGACCTTGAAGGACAACCTAATGTTCAAGCTGGTGATTGAGTATCCGTCGCTACACGTCCTTCTCAAAGACCACTGCCAGGACTACCCAGTGAAGGGGCCAGGTATGATCACAATTGGCAGCATGGGGGCCACAGAGAGGTACTGGTCTGGTCGTACAACAGGCTGGGTCATACAGACGGGTGAGGGCAGTACATGTCTGGTGACTCCAAAGTCGCCGACAGCAACACAACAAAAGCAGACAATGTGGTAATCAAACAGCCCCACTTGGCCTCGGTGGCCCTCACACTATCAGAACCGCGGAACGGATGATGGAGCGTTGAGGTCATTTCTGCTAAGACTTCACGCTATAACACTACTTGTACTGCCGCAAAGCTAAACGAAAGGCCTGTAGGATGTGATAACGGGCTATCAGACTGTTGCATGTTGTCATTCACCGATAAGGCTATGTTGCTAAGCTGTTAATCATAGTAACACTGCTAGTGATAAGTGTTGGAGAGTCACCAAAACACTGAGAGGCCTGTAGGAATGATAACACACATTGCACCCTGTGGCGGTACAGCTGTGTGTTCACGTAGACGATCTGTCTGGTTCAGCGCGCCATTCTGGTCCTGGATGTGGCAGATTGGTCTGTGGTCAGGGAATGACTGTCATTCATGGTCTTTTGTGGTTGGATTGTGCGCTTACGATGTCTCATTCCAAGGTCAGTGTGTTCTGCTGGTTTTCTGTGTTTATTTTGAGGTCGGTTTACTAACTGTCCGCTGTCGTCAGTCTGTTCAAAACAAAGATACACCATGTCCAGTCTAATGAGACTAACAAATTAGGACAGTCATAGACCCACCCACATTCATTCATATTTATTCCTTAATGCATATCTAATAGTCTGGCTGATGTTCCAGTGCGTCTTTGGAAAATGGTTGCAGTGAATTAGGTCATTTTGTTTTTGGTGCTAATTTTTGGGATGGTTTTTATGACCCCCCCTCCTGAACACACATCCGCCTGAGTCTGTTGCATAACTAATGGTCTGGCAAGCTGTTGCACTCAAATAAAACCTGCTCGGCCAAATAATGCCGTCAGTGGAGCCAGACCCTGCCTGTCCTCAGGGATACGTGTCTGTCTCTTTGTGTGTGTGTGTAAGCATGTCTTTCCACAAATGTTTCCACAATCATTCCCATATAGTTACTAATTGCCTACCACGGTCTTTTTGCTTCCAGAGGAGGCTGTGTCAGCCCGTGTCCCTTTGACGATGGAGGGGGCATGTCGGGGTGATAGTCATACCCAGGAGGAGGGGTGGTCAGAGGCCGCAAAGCCCCATCCGAACCCCCTCCTACCGGGAAGCTCTCCTGACACAGACCCACCCAAGGAGAAAAGAGCCAAGATGGAGCCCAAGGAACTTGAGGATGGGGAGATTGAAGACACTGACAAAGAAGAGGTTGAAGTTAATAAGACTAAGGAAGAGCGTGTTGCCTGTGGTGAAAGTGGGGATGGGGAGATGACCGCTGATGATCTCCACGGTGACTGCCTGGGCCGTGACAACCCAGGTGATGTTCATATCCCTGGTGACCCTGAGGCCGTTGGTGGTTCTGTCGGGGACGCCCCTGGAGCAGTTGATGTTACAATGACTGAGGAGACCCAGGGAGAGGGCCAGGTTGTGACGTCTGCCGAGGTCTTGACCTGTTTCCCCATCAATAACCACACGCTCCCTGACAATAACGAGCTTATTAGCCCCTACCGCAGCGGGGTGGATATTCATGTTAGTAACCGTGACAATGGACATGTTCAAGTTCCTTCTGATGACTTAGAGGTTGAAGACAGGGTATCCGACCCGTTGACTCAGAGCAAATGATGAGATAAAGAGCCAAATAGGATTCTTTCTGTTCAGTACTTCAGTAGCCTGTCGGAGTCGTGAGCCTGCGCTGCCTTGCTTACACTATAGAGAAAAGACCGTTCTAGTGTCGGTGTTGAATTGGGGTGATGAACGTATACTCTCTTAGGTGTTATACTTCCAGATAAAACACTGGAAAAACCTCTGTTCTTCAATGGTTCAGCCACTCTTTTTTGCAATTTTGGTTATAGTCTCCAATTATGTTTGGACTTGGTTATGGGTACGGGACAGGGTTGGGTTCATGTTGTTTCCTTAAGGTTTTATCTACAAAATGAAAACCATCCATTGGTCAAACATTTCTCATTGGATCCTTATAAAAACGTGAAAGGCATTGTTTTCATTATATATGTTACGTATGATGCTATTCCATCTCAATGTAATAAATGTAAGTTATGTTACGTATGTTATGTCCTGGTAAACTTGTGGTGATTCCAATCGCATTGATGCTGGCTGCAATGTTTTTCATCCATTTATTTTCTTTTTAAGCATCTATTGCGATGATTTTTTAAATAAATGAACAATTTCACATTACCTTAACGTGTTTGTCTTAACTGGGATGTCAGACAGCTTGGTAGTGGCATGGTAGCTTCATTGTTTGTAATGCATTATAACAACCCTTTTAGTTGGTTTGATATCATTCAGTAAGTGTGCTACACAGGCCATAACTATGCCATGTTAAACAAAATCATGAATAAAGAAAATGTTTTAAGTGGTGAAACAATGTTGAACCTGATTCTTAAAGGCACATGTTTTCTGTTGGAGATGGTAATGATTACATGACCTTTAATAACTAACATTTTCCATAGAAGCTGTGGTTTGTCCGTAGACTCGTCACCACGCTGTAACCTCAGCGCCGTTATTGGGACGGCGTCAGAACAGTAATGCTAATTGATAGTGTAGCGCAGGAGGACTATATCTCTGTCGGTCAGTGTGTTACTGGTAGCACCCATGGATCGGGTGTCTTTGGGAGTGGTGTGATGACGCATTTTCCAGCTTGTACGCAGAGAGGCTGTAATGACCTCACAGCACTGCAGTTGGCTTTACCATGAAGCAGTGCACAACTTCTCCCCGTTCCAATCTTCCATCCTCGGCCCCCTTGTCTTACACGGTTTTTCCTTTTCATGGCTTTCTTGGTATTTATGGTGGACAGTTTGCCTCAAACATGGAGTGTAACACTGTCTTCCCGCTGTGGGGACCAAAACCGTACTGTATTTACGGATTTTCATATTCTACTTGTCAGCTCAAAATAACTGGCGTACCAAAGATCCACATGGGTCTGCTTGACTCGTACGTATCAAAGCGTGTCGCTGAGGCCCACTAGGGCCAGTTTTCAGTCCTCCGTTGACTTGGAAATCTGGATCAGACCGTGTGAAACCGATGTTTGCCGTTTGCCTTCTTACAGGGTAAATAGACGTAAGCGTCCCACAACCAGAGCAAATACGTCAGGGTTGGTGGTTGCAGTTACCGTGGATACTGTGTGTGAGGGTGTGCGCTGCATGTGTCAGTCTACAACCAGCTGGCTAGCTGGACCCTTAGGTGACAGTTCCCGCTCTCTTCTTTGTGTGGAGAGGGAATGTTTGTTGTATGTGGAGCCTACGTCAGGCTCACCCTCATGAATTCCATTGGCGTCTTTGCAGAATTCTACTGTCGTCACAGTCAATCAGTGGCGACTGTCTCGGCTTAAGCCGACATCCGAGATTCCCCACGTGGAGAACCACCTTTTTTGGGACCGATGGCGATCATACAGATGGCGTATCGAAGTCGCTGACGCAAGGCTCTTGTCCCGTGGTCGGATCCGAGGTTTACTTTCATTAGGCCGATTAAGTCATGCATTTAAAGGCTGAGGAGTAGCTACAACTCGTCTCCTCTGTCCGACACGAGGCTCAGAGACGCCTGTTGGGATCGGTCCACAGACGTCACCCCTGCCTTTCCCATGAATGCTCAACTTGTTAGAGCAAATAAACAATGCAGTCCCCATCATCCCACTTGGGAGAGGCCCAGCTTATGTCCATCAACCTGGGAGTGAATCGACTCTCATTTTCCTTAAGCCCTGCTCATCAATTATTCTCTTGTAAAAAAAGTGCAGATGGTGGAGTGTTTTCGGGGGGGACATGCGTCACCACTGACATCTGACTTGGCCTGCTTGCGTGTGGTGTGTTTGCACGTGTGTCTCAAAACTGTGTGTTTTTCCCCAATTCGATGTTTCTGAACTGTGTTCTCTCTTACTGTACGTGATAACTTTTCTACTTGACCCTGGTTGTGACTGACGCTGAAGATTAGGTACAGAGACGTCCTTGAAGCTACTAGATCTACTTCTGGTTCCCGTGAAGGGAGATGAAACAGGGGAACAGAACAAGAACTACTTTTGGTTCGCGTGAAGGGAGATGAAACAGGGAAACAGAACAAGCACTAACCTGCTTTTGACAGATCATTTTGACTTAATCTGTATTGAGCCTGTTCATTTGGAACTCAGGCAGTTGAAGTCATTCTGTAATGCTATATATTTCTTCATTATGGCAGCTTTGATATCGTTAGTACCTGTATCATTAGACATTTTTCAAGTCCAGATTGGCCAATGATGTACATCGCAGTACTCACCAATGTGGATTTTATTACAGTTTGTGTAACCAAGCGATATTGATGTGTCATTGATTGCCTCAAATGATATTATGCGGACATCTTTAATGTTGCCACTAGTTGGTATACAATATTTGCTGCTTCCGTACTCTCTGGATGTAGTCGATCATATGGCCTTGCGTTTTATCACTGATGCATGTTTTTGCTTTGGTCTCAGTCTTATTTGACCATTCGGATAGGCAAGCAGATTGATAAACCACAAAGGCATCAGATGTGCCTCAGAAGAGATTCCTTAACATTGAATGACCTGTGCACGATTGGAATTGCTGCCATGTGACAGGGCCTTAGTTGGAAGTGGAATATCATGAGATTGGGAAGAAAAACGGGGTATTAATTAAACATCCCACATGGGTGTTGGCTTCATATCAGTGACTGAAATGCTAGACAAAAGAGAATTTAACGATTGAAGTCATTGGAGCCTAGTTTTGAATAATTACGCCTACGCCAATTCTAAAATGTTGTTTTTCCTCAACTGTATCAAAATGAGCTGGGACCTTTTGATATTGCACTGTTTAGTTGTTTTATGCTAATTGAAAGAATTAATAGAGCGCTAACATAGGATGCTTTTTTTGTTTTTCTTTGATGGGCACTGTTTTATCATCAATATTCGTTCATATTTCTAGAGCTGTGCAGCACTTTATTCTGCAGTATTTGCCAAATACTCTTTAAAAAAAGCATTTTGATTGATTTACCAAGTTTGTTGACATATGAAAAAGTTCATCCCCTGGACATTTGTGTCTTTTGCATGTCTGGATGCATCAATATTTAACATTACTTCCAACCAAATTAATTGATTATGTTAAGCCATTTTAGACACTCACATAATAAATTAAGCATTAACACCATTTATGCAATTAAGATATCCAGAATGCAATTTCCTTACTCAGAAAACATTTTTATCAGGTGCATCAGCACGTAGGTGCGATTGAATCGAAACTCATTAGAAAGCAACTTAGGTTTTGTTTGGCCACATTATGCCAAGATCAAAATCAGACGAACTCAGAAGAATGATTTGTAATGTCACTGAGTCTGTGAAGGGCAACAACTCTTCCTGTGGTACACAGCTACTTATCCTGTGGTACACAAGGGTACACTGGTACTCTTCCGGTGGTACACCAGGGTACACAGCTACTCTTCCTGTCGTACACAAGGGTACACTGGTACTCTTCCGGTGGTACACCGGGGTACACAGCTACTCTTCCTGTCGTACACAAGGGTACACAGCTGCTCTTCCTGTGGTACACAGGGGACTTTTTGTTTCATCCAGTCATTAAAAATGTCTTGTTTTCCCAAGGTTCGGAGCCCCTCGGTGAGAGGAAATAAAAGGTGTTGAAGCAAAGCATCCACCATTTAAATATAGTCAACTGGGATCTTTTGTAGTCCAACCCGCAATGACCCAGTTTGATCACAGCTCCAGCCATGTCATCAGGAGGAATCCAATGAAATCTAACAACAACTTCTACTTTCACATGTAGACCGCCTCAACGCTGCTTCCTGTGCTGTAGCAGAAGCTGTAATGGCATTGACACGCCGGTTAGTCCTCTCTCCATCCCTGTTGTTAGATCTCAAATAAACTGTGGTTGTGTTCTCTCTATACCACTACAGGCCAGCAGATGGCCCTGTTCTAGAGGAAGTCGCTCTGCTTATCCTTTCGAAGTACTCTAAATTATTGTTTAAAATCCTCTGGACCTCTGGCCCTTGGGTTCCCTAGAACACTGTATATTAACCTGAGGTTATAAACAAATGGGCTGACATCATTGGCAGCTTCCAGGATGCCGATGCTGGTTAGGCCATCCGTGACACCTCACCGCATTATGTAGTGCCTAACAAAGCTTCCATGCTAATCTCTTTGTCATATAAACACACTTGATGTTTAGTGAATGAGGTCGTTGACAAAGTGATTTTTGGGGAGCGTCTGATGGGTGTGTGTCTCTGTGTGTGTGTCTCTGTGTGTGTGTGTGTGTTTGTGTGTGTTGGGGAATTTTTGAATTAGTGCTTTTATGTGATTTTTCTGCCCTTCTCTCACAAGTATGTCCTCTGTATCCATTACCTTTACTCAGTATTTAGATAAAGTAAACATACCTGTGAGTCGCTCTGCAGAAAAGCGTCTACAACATGACTAAACTGTAAACCGCAATGCCCAGTGAATGGATGGTCTCGCGTTACAGTGGCCGGCTGCGGTAGGGAATTGTGATGGATGACTCAAACGATTCGCTCATATAACATTCAGATGTTATTATGTAACAACCGTATAAGACGCTTTGTGTTAACAAGAATAGGAAAACAGCATGACTGCAGAGCACTCTCCAAACCAAACAGGGATTGACATGATATTTTCTTAAGGACAGAAGGAGCGGGAAAAACATACTTCTACAAATCCAGACTAGGATGACCAGCCCGACTCTTATCTTAGATGTGAACCTGAAGCGGTCTTGCGCAGATTCAGACATGTTCCTTATGCCACCTAACCCTGATTGTGGGGGATGTTCCTTCTGCCACCTAACCCTGATTGTGGGGGATGTTCCTTATGCCACCTAACCCTGATTGTGGGGGATGTTCCTTATGCCACCTAACCCTGATTGAGGGGGATGTTCCTTATGCCACCTAACCCTGATTGTGGGGGATGTTCCTTATGCCACCTAACCCTGATTGTGGGGGATGTTCCTTA